>JAFMSR010000011.1:37571617-37600818 GCA_022818135.1 Saxidomus purpurata
TAAGGAGCCTATTGCACTTGTCCCAGCGTCTGCGTTGGTTAAAGTTTTTAGCTCACCTGGCACAAATGCCTGAGTGATCTATTAGGATCGCATTCCGTCCGGCGTCTGTCCGTCCGTCCACCATTTCCTTCAAACGACATCTCCTCTGAAACCACTTGGCCAATGTTGATGAAACTTTGCAGGGATGTTCCTTGCATAAAGCTCTATCAAAGTTGTTCAAAGAATTCCATTCCATGCAGAACTCTGGTTGCTATGGCAACAAATAGGATAAACTTAAAAAATCTTCTTCTCTAAAACCGCAAGGCCGAGAGCTTAGATTTTTAGCATGTGGCATTGTCTAGTTGACCTCCACAAGATTGACCCCCTGGTCAAAATTGACCCCACCTTGGGGTCACTTGGTTTTACCTAGGTTTATATAGGAAAAACTTTAAAAATCTTCTTCTCTGAAACCACAAGACCTAGAGATAAGATATTTAGCATGTAGAAATGCCTAGTGGAACTCTACTAAGATTGTTCAAATTATGCTCCTAGGGTCAAAATTGACCCCTCCAGGAGGTCACTTGAGCTTACATTTATAAGCTTATACAGGAAAAATTTTAAAAAAAAATCTTTTCTAAAACCACAGGGCCTAGAGCTTAGATATTTAGCATCTAGCATTGCCTAGTAGACTTCCAAAGTTTGTTCAAATCATACCCCTGGGGTCTATATTGGCCCTGCCAAGGAGGTCACTTGTTTTACAAAGACGTATATAGGAAAACCTATTTGGTATGTTACATTGTCTTGTGGTCTTCCACCTACTTTGTTCAAATCATGCCTCTTGGATCAAAATTGACCACACCCATTAGGCAAGTGGACTTGTATTCAGGTGAGCGATATTTGGCCATGATGGCCCTCTTGTTTATAAAATCAAAGGTATTGACTTGAAACTCAAAACATGTTACATCAACATTTACACCTGAGGAAACAATCCCCATAACTCTTGTTTTGATTTTTGACAGATTTATGCCCCTTTTAACTTAGAATTTTTGGTTAAAGATTTTTATAAGGTCAGATATCTTGAATACTATCAAAGGTATTTACTTGAAACTCAAAATTCATTTTTACCGTCAACATCTATACCTGAGGAAATAATCCCTTTAACTCTGTTTTGATTTTTGACAGATTTATGTCCCTTTGTAACTGAGAATTTTTAGTTAATGAATTTTATGAAGTCTAATATCTTGAATACTTTCGAGCATATTGACTTGAAACTAATAATGTATGTTTACTATCAACATCTACACCAGAGGATATAAAACCCGTAACTGTTATGATTTTTGACAGATATTTGCGGGTATTTAACTTTGACTTTTTTGTGTCCAGTATCTTGGACTAAGCTATACTGATTAATGGTGTCATTTACAAAGGTCATAGAACAAGTTTTCATAACTTTGACTTAAATTCTTACACGGTTACACAATATACCTATTCTTAGACATAAAATCCATTTTACTGACAAGTCTTCGAATAGTCAAGCATGCTGTTATAAGACAGCTCTATGTTCATTTGCACTACCAACCTTTGTGAGAATATTTACTATAATAGGTCCGAAACCTCCGTCGTCCATAAACATTTGACCAAAATTTAACAATCTTCTTGTCAAAAACCACAAGGCCTAGAGCTTAGACATTTGGTATGTAACACTATGTCTACTGAACCCCCTACCAAGATTGTTTAAATCATAACCCTGGGGTCAAAATTGACCACACGGGGTCACTTGTTTATTGACTTTAATATAGGAAAATCTTGTGTAAATTGTTTGCCTTTCTTATGTTTTGTTTACCATGTGGTCATGACAAATAAATTATTTAATCAATGTTGTTGTTGTAATGTTATTGAGTATCAATGGGTTATCTGCTTTAGTGTTCCAGTGCAGGCTTGGGCATTTCATAGAGAATTGAGCACGTACAGGGTGTCTATGTTCATTTTTTGGACTGCCTTTGAGAAATCAGATGGAGAAGCTGTACAATTCTATAGTTAAATAAATACCTAGTTATGGAAGCACCTGAGGTTTATAGATTGATTGCTGGTAATGCTTGATGCCATTTGAATAATAACTGTCCTGCTTAAACTGGTTACTTGCAACCCTACTTAGCATGCTATGATTATTGTCATGATCTCGAACCATGCTATTCTTTGAGACTGGGCTTAGCAGTTTTCTTGGCAATCATATGACAATGGTCAAATGAAATATATTACGGCGTTAATTGCTGCAAGTGAATATGGAGAAATGAGAAGGTGAAGACGTCCTTACAGAACTATTTTCACTTTTCATATAAGAACATTCCTATGGTGGACTCTCACTTTTTACAAGGACAAAACACTCACTTGGTATGGGGACAGCTGTCTGTCCTCGTAAACCACTCTCGGAATAAGAGGTAGTAGTTACGGGGACATTGTCCTCATAAACCACTCTCGTAATAAGAGAGAATAGTAATGGGGACACTCACTTGGACCCGACATTTTAGAGATAATTTATCTCGTTTTAATGAGGACATTGTCCTCACATTTTTCTCTCTTTCTGGCGTAAAAAGTTTGCATAATAAAAAATCACATGTGCAGGGAGGAAACTAGGTATCTACATGTAAATAAATTGGAAGAGAGTCATGCCCCCATGCACTGGAAGATGAAGTCCTCACTTGCCGGTGCGATGGTGTATGTCCCTGGATTGGAGGTTCAAATTGTCCAGAGAGAGAGAGAGAGAGAGAGAGAGAGAGAGAGAGAGAGAGAGAGAGAATGTTGAAAAATAAATTGATAAGAATGTTCTGTGACACATCTGGAATAAAAAATAAAGAAAAAATACATACCAAATTTAGTAAATTCCATTATATCCTATAAATGAACTTTTGATATATCCAATTGCAATTTTATCTAATTTAGCTATAACAACACTAAACACGCCTATTATTTAAATTTAGCTACGAATCTTAAATGACATTATATATCCTATGAATGAAAAGTCACGAGTATTTTCTCCACTTTCGTAAATATCACGAGCTTCACGGGATGTTATTCACATTAATATAGAGTATAGAGCCCATGATACTGTTGGAAAGATAAAAACACCCTGATCTGTGTATTTTTCTCTTCTTTTATATTCTAAATCTACGATTTTCTTTTTTCCCCCATTTAGTCGTGTTGACTTATAAAATGTATATTTTGCTGATGCTTCCCATATTATGTGGGACCCATGACATTTTTGTAAATAAACGTTGAAATGTTGAATAAGCAAAATCGAAATAAAATTAAAACTATTATTATTATAAAACATCAGGTTGTTGAAAATCCTGGAGTGTCTTCTAATTAGTAATAGCAGTTTATTGGATAGTACTATACCAGTATTGAAAGTAATTATATCTTTAGCAATAAGGTGTTTAAAATTGGTGCCGACTGACTAACTGACTGACGGAATAACGGTCTTTTATTAAGCTTAAAATCACAGTCTATCCATCTGTAACTGAACGCTCTCCGTAAGTACTGTAATATTTTTGACATAAAAAATAAGTAAAATTACCGTAACTTGCAGAAGTATTTGTGTGATAACTACTTTCTTTGGGTTCAAGTGTTATATATATTAGAAAACGATAAAACGTATCCTACACAAAGATACCGGTTTTATGTTGGTCGGATGCAAAATGTTGTCTTTGCAACACGTTTTTTAATTTCCGTAAATTATATTCCTTGAAAAATTTAAACAAAAAAATAAGAAAATTTCCTTAACTTGCAGAGGTAGTTGTGTTATAACTACTTACTTTGGGTTAACGTATCATATATATTTGGAAACGTTAGAACGCCTTCTTTACAATTATACCAGTTTTGTGTCAGTCGGATGAAAAATGTTGCCTTTGGTACATGTTTTTTGATTTCCGGGTTTTACATTTCTTGAAAAATTGCGACAAAAATAGCCAAAAACACGGTACTTTGCCAAGGTATTTGTGAAATAACTATTTAATTTGGGTTAAAGTTTTATATATATTTGGAAACGTCAGAGCGTCACCTTTACAATGATACCTGTTTTAGTTTAGTCGGACAAAAAATGTAGCTTTTATAGCATGCTTTTTGATTTCCGGGTTTTACTTAAATATTTTCCGGGTTTTCCAATATTTCCGGGGAATAAACCTGTCCAAAATATGTTGTGTTGAGCATTAAGATAAGATATTATTTTTAATCGGCAAGTCATTTATAATTAACAAGCTGTCGTGAGCTTTTACAACCGAGCATAATCTTACTCTTAGTCATGTTAGTTGAATATTTAGTCATTTCTTTTTTTAATTTCAATGTTTTTCGGCTTCAGGTGTCTAGAGGTTTTGGATCAACGGTTTCATTTAAAAATGTCAGATCCATTAAACAGGTCAGACAAGACCGGAACCAGAGTGAATGAATTAGGCTGGCCAATGAAGCCCTATCAAACTGCACAGAAACTGGCAATTCTTCATTCATTTTACTTGTGATGCGAGTGGTAGGTTTATATCTTTGAACAAAATTTTATACTTATTTATTTAAGCTCGATTGTGAAGAAAAGGTCCGCATCTGCCATCATGGAAAAATAAGTGGCATTTGAGGAGGTACGGTCGTGACCCCAGTAGGGCTTCAACGACAACCTCCGAGATGAGCGGCAGACACATTAGGCTCAACACAACAACCCCCTTTTTTATTTTTGAACATTGTAAATAATATACTAAATGTCTCTAACTTAAATAATCGAAAATTGTTTATCAGTTATTGGAAAAACCTGTTATTGCGGATATCTTATCTGATTAGGTGCCAGAATGAAATGGGTTAATCAAGCATTGAAATTGCCGTGAATATTTATTAGCCTAATATCTGGGACAAGTTTGATAACCAGCTAAAGCGCAGGTGTCATTCCGGAGTTTTTGCACTTTAAATGCCAACATTGGACAACATTTTTAATTAAGTGTTGTCCAATCTTTTAACTTAAATCATTCCTGTCCAGTTTTCACTAAACTAAGTCTCGGCCAAGGTCCATAACCAGCTAATAAGCTATGGTCGACTCGAGTTATCGTCATTTGAGAGCCAAATTTGGAACAATTTAGAGCTGTCAATTGATGGGCATATTTTGTGATAGTAATTGCATTAAAGTTTTGTATTTATTTGATTTCAGAAGTGCCAACACAGAGAATGCTACAATATCCACCTTGAATGACAACAGAAACCATATAAAGTTTTACTATGGACAATTTCAGCCTTGTGGAAATCTTATTTGTTGTAGAACACTGAAAACATGTACACAAACACAAAGTCCAGTGATATTTATTTTTGAGGTCTACAAATAAATTTAACGTAATTTCTCTTTGTATTTCTGTTCAGAAGCACTTGGAATTGTTGCTTATTTGACTTCAGTGGCTTTCATTCATATCTGAAAATGTAAAGACACAATAAAATAGGGGTGGTTGATGTTCATTTTGTATGTTACTCAATCAAATGGAAAAGTTATATTGTGGAAGTTACTGCCCTAAACTGTAAGTTTTTTAAAACTTGCATGACTTTTAAACAGACAAATATTACTTTCAATGCGTTACCTCTAAAAGAATCTAAGCTACACTTGAAAGTGTTACATAAGCAATTGTTATGAATGAGTCATAGCCCATCAGTCGTTTGGGTATATAGCCATATAAAACCAACCAATTGATTTGCTGATCAGTAAGAGTCAGTTGGTAAGCAACAGCCACAAAATGAAACAGTCATTAGAGAAAGCCAGTCTATTAGTCAGTCAGAGGAACTTGGTCATATTTAATCAGTCAGCAAGTCAGAGTGGCAGTCAGCGAGTCAAGAAGTCATCCACACTTGCGCAGTCAGTAAGACCAGAGATAGTCTATCAATATCATAATCAGTCAGTTGCAGTTAATTAGCAGTTCATTAAGGAGATGTTCAGTCACACTTGATGACCGATAGTCAATCAACAGATCATAAAGGGGATGTTCAGTCATAATTGATGACTGATAGTCAATCATTAGTTCAATAAAGGGATGTTCAGTCATAATTGATGACTGATAGTCAATCATTAGTTCAATAAAGGGATGTTCAGTCATAATTGATGACTGATAGTCAATCAGCAGTTCAGTAAATGAATGTTTAGTCATAATTGATGACTAATATTCAATCAGCAGTTCATTAAGGGGATGTTCAGTCACACATGATGACTGGTAGTCAATCAACAGTTCGTAAAGGGGATGTTCAGTCATAATTGATGACTGATAGTCAATCAATAGTTCATTAAGTGGATGTTCAGTCATAATTGATGACTGATCGTCAATCAGCAAGTCATTAAGGGGATGTTCAGTCACATTTGATGACTGATAGTCAATCAGTAGTTCATTAAGTGGATGTTCAGTCATAATTGATGACTGATAGTCAATGAGTAGTTCATTAAGGGGATGTTCAGTCATAATTGATGACTGATAGTCAATCATTAGTTCAATAAAGGGATGTTCAGTCATAATTGATGACTGATAGTCAATCAGCAGTTAATTAAGGGAATGTTTAGTCATAACTGATGACTGATATTCAATCAATAGTTCATTAAGAGGATGTTCAGTCACATTTGATGACTGATAGTCAATCAGTAAGTCATTGAGGGGATGTTCAGTCACATTGATGACTGATAGTCAATCAGTAGTTCATTAAGTGGATGTTCAGTCATAATTGATGACTGATAGTCAATCAGTAGTTCATTAAGGGGATGTTCAGTCATAATTTATGACTGATAGTCAATCAGCAGTTCTTTAAGGGGATGATCAGTCATAACTGATGACTGATAGTCAATCAGCAAGTCATAAAGGGGATGTTCAGTCATAATTGACTCTGATATTCAATCAGCAGTTCATAAAGGGGATGTCCAGTCACACTTAATGACTGATAGTCAATCAGCAGTTCATAAAGGTAATGTTCAGTCATAATTGATGACTGATATTCAATCAGTAGTTCATTAAGGGGATGTTCAGTCACACTTAATGACTGATAGTCAATCAACAGTTCATTAAGGGGATGTTCAGTCATAATTGATGACTGATAGTCAATCAGTAGTTCATTAAGGGGATGTTCAGTCATAATTGATGACTCATAGTCAATCAGTAGTTCATT
This sequence comes from Saxidomus purpurata, assembly GCA_022818135.1. NCBI lineage: Eukaryota > Metazoa > Mollusca > Bivalvia > Venerida > Veneridae > Saxidomus > Saxidomus purpurata. The sequence continues at coordinate 37,578,758 of JAFMSR010000011.1, forward strand.
AAGGGAATGTTCAGTCATAATTGACTCCGATATTCAATCAGCAGTTCATTAAGTGGATGTTCAGTCATAATTGATGACTGATCGTCAATCACTAGTTCATTAAGAGGATGTTCAGTCATAATTTATGACTGATAGTCAATCAGTAGTTCATTTAGAGAATGCTCAGTCATAATTGATGACTGATATTCAATCAGTGGTAAAGTAAGGGGAAGTTCAATTGTAATAGATGACTGATATTCAATCAGCAGTTCTTTAAAGGGATGATCAGTCATAATTGATGACTGATAGTCAATCAGCAAGTCATTAAGGGGATGCTCAGTCACATTTGATGACTGATAGTCAATCAATAGTTCATTAAAGGGATGCTCAGTCATAACTGATGACTGATATTCAATCAGCAGTTCATTGAGGGGATGATCAGTCATAACTGATGACTGATATTCAATCAGCAGTTCATTGAGGGGATGATCAGTCATAACTGATGACTGATAGTGAATCAGCAGTTCATTGAGGGGATGATCAGTCATAACTGATGACTGATATTCAATCAGCAGTTCATTGAGGGGATGTTCAGTCACACATGATGACTGATAGTCAATCAGTAAGTCATTAAGGGGATGTACAGTCACATTTGATGACTGATAGTCAATCAGTAGTTCATTAAGTGGATGTTCAGTCATAATTGATGACTGACAGTCATAATTGATGACTGACAGTCAATCAGTATTTCATTAAGGGGATGCTCAGTCATAATTGATGATTAATTTTCAATCAGCAGTTCATTAAGAGAATGTCTAGTCAGACTTGATGACTGATAGTCAATCAGTGGTTCAGTTAGGGAATGTTCAGTCACACATTCAGCCTTAATTATTAAGTCAAGAGTCAGTCAATCAGTTGGGTTTAACACTCTCTAATTCTAACATCTGTGTGATCTGATCCATTGTCCCCTAAATCAATACTAGAACTATTCATCTTACAAAGGTGAATCTTTGCATGAGACTACCAAATATAAAGTATATTATGAGGAAAAATTAGCTACTGTAAAATTATTGGCTAGACACATGAATTAAAACTACACATGAATTCATCCGCATCTCCTGCCCCAGCAACCCATCCATCCTATCACCTCTTGACATTTGTCTATAATATCATTTGTATACAAGTACTTACCGTAGGGGGTTAAGGATCTTGGCACATTATCTTTCAACTGGCAGGCTGTAGGACAATCTCTCAGGCTATTGTGAATATAAAGAAACACACTGATGCTCACAGTTAAATGCAGCCATGCTATCACTCTTTAAAGATCTGTAAATGAAATAGTTAATAATAATTTGATTTTCCAAGTTATAAACATATGAAATCTGAAGAGTAGGAAGAATATTGTTCCCATATTCAAACTTGTTTGATGAGGTTCCAATGAAGTTTTAACAAACTCGAGGACAGTGCCCCCATTATATGTTAAAACTCATAAACACCATTCTAGAATATGAATGGATAGTTACTAAAAAAAAAAATCATATACTGACATATATTTATTTTAAGGAAAATCTTGAAACAACAAGAGCTGTCCGTAAGACAGCACGCTCGACTATTGTGGGTGTTTGATAATAAAACAAAACTTTTATCAGTATAATAGCAAAACAAAATTCTGCTAACTATTAAGTATAAACTAGGAAAGTTGAATCATAAAAAAAGTCAAAATCTATAACTATAGATTTAATTTTTGGTAAATTAATTGTTTGATACAAAATTTACCCTGAACACTATTGCAAGGTTTGATATAACTACCATAAGTGGTTACTGTGATATGTGCATGATAGTACCTTGCATGCAAAAGTTTACCAAATTTTCAAAGTCAAACAAGGGCCATAATTTCCACTAAATTTAAACAAGAGTTATCTGTCTTGACTGTGTGACACCTCTTCAGACATTAAAAAAGTTTAAAGTCAATATCATAAGTGGTTACTGAGGTATGTGCATGATAGTACCTAGCAGGCAAAACTTTAACCAAATTTTCAAAGTCAAACAAGGGCCATAATTAGTACTAAATTTATACAAGAGTTATCTGACTTGACTGTGTGACACCCCTAGAGACATTAACGAAGTTTCAAGTCAATATCATAAGAGGTTACTGAGATATGTGCATTATAGTACCTAGCAGGCAAAACATTAACCAAATGTTCAAAGTCAAACAAGGGCCATAATTAGTACTAAATTTATACAAGAGTTATCTGCCTTGATTGTACGACACCCGTAAAGACATTAAAAAAGTTTCAAGTCAATATCATAAGTGGTTACTGAGGTATGTACATGATAGTACCTAGCAGGGAAAACTTTAACCAAATTTTCAAATTCAAACAAGGGCCATAATTAGTACTAAATTTATACAAGAGTTATCTGACTTGACTGTGTGACACCCCTAGAGACATTAACGAAGTTTCAAGTCAATATCATAAGTGGTTACTGAGATATGTGCATGATAGTTCCTAGCAGGCAAAACTTTAACCAAATATTCAAAGTCAAACAAGGGCCATAATTTGTACTAAATTTATACAAGAGTTATCTGCCTTGATTGTATGACACCCATAAAGACATGAACAAAGTTTCAAGTCAATATTATAAGTGGTTACTGAGATATGTGCATGATAGTACCTAGCAGGCAAAACTTTAACCAAATTTTCAAAGTCAAACAAGGGCCATAATTTGTACTAAATTTTTTCAAGAGTTATCTGCCTTGATTGTATGACACCCCTAAAGACATGAACAAAGTTTCAAGTCAATATCATAAGTGGTTACTGAGATATGTGCATGATAGTACTTAGCAGGCAAAACTTTAACCAAAGAAGCAACGCCGACGCCGACGCCGACGCACAAGTGACTGTAATAGCTCTCCATATTCTCCGAATAGTCGAGCTAAAAATCCATTTGCTTGTTGTGAAACCCCACTTCCTGTCAATATCAGGTTGAAGTTTCCAATACATGTCTTTTTCAAAATCAAATAGTGTTACAAACATTAGCATAAATCTAAAACTGGAAACTTCTCATTTCCTCATTCTGGAATATAATTATCAAATTCAAAATATAAAAAAATGAACATATTCATTTAAGTCTTATCCTGCTGTGCAGTTTGATCATGATCTGCACTATTTGAATATCACTGAATAAATTTTCAGTGATAACCTCTATCAACAAGCCATGGTACTGTCCTAACTGAAAGACGCAATGTACAGTAAAGTCCATTTAAGACATTAAGCTGGGTATTGAATGGTCAACAAAATTCACATTTTTTTACTTAATGTGTTTGGAAGTCACATTTTCCTTGAAAATTACATGATGACAAAAATATTTTGGACATTATTAGTTCTGTAAATTTGGGTAAACTTGGTGTTTATCAATCACAAGTAATCTATCTGTTGCCAAGATTGGAAAAAAAGTATTTTATTGTTACAATACTGAATGGTATCAGACTGAAATTTATTTTTGGACTGAAAAAAAAATGAAATCATGACACAAAGAGATTTATTAACTTTACTGTATTTTGCTTGAATAGTGTTGATCAGCTAGCTCAGTGGTTCAAGTGCTTGCTTCGATACCTTGTGTAGGCATGTTGGTTGATTATGTGGTCACCAAGCCGGCAAGGGGTTTTCTCCGGGTACTCTGGTTTCATTGTTACCACCTTAAAAGACCACAGCAACAAAGGTGATCCAGCTAAAGTTGTATAACTTGTATTGCAATCATTGTAAAACAAATAACTGGGTTTTTTTAATATTGTTGAAAGTAATGACCCTTCTGTCTTGCATCATAATATACTTACAAGAAACTCTTATTAAATACAATGTACTTGTATCATATATTCAATGTACATAATTAAATACATGTATTTGTCAATAATTGTCAATAAAAGCAGTTGGCAAAATACATCATTTTTGGTCTTCGATAAAAACTTATGTTTACTGATTCAAGTGTCACATATGTGCCTCAGCAAAATACATTTTGTACATATACACTAACAGAAGTGTAGCCCTTCCCAAACTTTGATGGGGAGTTGAATACCATTTAGTTAAATAATGATCAGACCCTTTTTCCTTTTAATTGTTCATAGTCACGGCCGACCCGGATGAACTTGCCAAGACTCCTGACAGGTGCAGGTTGAAGACAGACAGATACAAGGGAACCCGCGTACCACACCCTAGCTCGAATAGAATAGACCCCTTGGTTCATTTACATGCACGGTGTATAGCACCAATACACATGAGACTACATCTGGGTTTCTAACCAGTTCATCTCTAGATTGGTTGGAAACATTGAAAAGTGTTTCTGAAATTTCTGGTACCTCTGCCGAGATTTGTACCAGGGACCTCAGTATTGGTAGTCTAGAGCATTAAGCACTTGACCACCACACCACCATGATCAGACCCTAGAAAGAGATCATATCTTTCAACAGAGTATATTACATATGTTTGTGTTTGGTAAAAGGCATGGAACATGGACAGTGAAATTTTTAGAACCCAGATAAGAAGTAATCAAGTACCCACTGAGGAGAGCTGTGGTGTAGAGGTTAAGGTGTCTGCCGCTCATCCCAGAGGTTGCGGGTTCGAGCCCCACTGGGGTCACAACCGTACCTTCTCATATGACACCAGTACTGGTTTTTCCAGGAAGCAGACTTGAGAGTGACTCGATAAGCTTCAATCTTTCTTCACAATCGAGCTAAAATAAATTAGTATAAACTAAATACCCACTGGGTTTCTGGTAATCAGACATGGCTATTTCATATATATATAGTAAACTCCGTATATAACGACTGCGGATGTAACGAAAATCCGAATATAAGGAACAAATTTTCTCGGCCCGATTTTTTTCTTTCTTTATTCTTTATGAAAATGTTATATGGATATAACGAACTCTGAATATAAGGGTCACATTTAAATGGTCCTAAGGAGTTTGTTATAAGTGGAGTTTACTGTAGCAAATTAACATAAAAAGGGTTGCCGGTGATACAGTATGAAGAAATTGTTTGCATCACAGACAGTGACAGACCATGCATGTTTCAAAGAACAGTGTTCATTGTTGCAGTTGACACAGACAAGAGCCAATCTCGCCTTTGGATCAGATTTCTATGATAATTACTGTATTTCAAATACCTTTGAGTATTTGTCTGTGCTAATAAAACTGATTTTAAAAGCCATTTGTAGTATGAAACAGAAAAAAACTCAAATTTGCAGGATAAAGGCTTTGCATGCTATGTCATTCTTTGACATTGTTGTATAAATAGGTAAGTAACAACCTATTCAAAGCCATGGCATAGACATGCAAGACTCAGGAAGCACAAAAAACAAATGCTACTGCCGTTAAGATCTCAGGTGCACTGTACATGAAATACAGAATTTTATTTCATTTCTGTCAATTTATTTTAGAAAATGATAATATTTTTCACACTATTTATAGAGGCATATAAAATAAATTTCATTCCTTTCTTGTTTCCATACCAAAATGGTACATGGCACCAGTAAAGAGACATCAATCATGCCAATTCTGTAGGTTCCCAGGTACATGTACATGCTCTAGTTTAGAATGTCTGATGGTTAAACAGCCTCAGTAGTAGAGTGGTTAGAGTTGCTGAATTGAAATCTCCTTAACCTCTAATAAATGACGCGGTGATCAACACTAATTAAGAAATAATAAATGCCTCCCTGTATTTTATCGTTGAATAAAATATAGTCAGGAATTTGGATGCGTAGTAATTAAATCACGAGTGCGTAGCACGAGTGATTTAATTATTCGCATGCAAATGACTGACTGTATTTTATTCAACGATAAAATATAGGGAACAATTTATTATTTCGATTCTAACACGTTATTTTCTTTGAAAACAATCCCGAACTTTATTTAACGCGTAGTAGTACACCATTGTAACCTTAAAACGCGAGATACGATTGGACGCGCTTGTTTACATACGTCACGTCGTTACGTCATTTACTGCACGTCGTCCTTGGAAAAACGTGCTGTATTTTATCGTAAAATAAAATACAGGCTTTTCCCTATATGTTTATATAGGAAAAACAGCCGCTTGTGTTAGAATGGGCTATCAATCTGGAGGTCCCCGGTTCAATTCCCGGCCAGGACACTGAAAATTTCCCAACTGTCTAGAGATAAACTGGTTAAATAACAGAAGTACTCTCGTTATACACATGGCAATAATAGTCAGTTGTGACTGGTTGCCATTATCAGAAAATAAAAGAAATAAATAAATAGACCGAGGACAGTAGGCCCCAGCTCTGCTACTGACCCTAGCCTAACTAATTGTGCGCCAGGGATTTTAGCTAAATACTACGGCCGCCCTTTAAGACAGTAATCTATGTATATCAGTTTGTAAAATTGGTCGGTCTTGCAGTCAAAATATTGAGGCTACTACTGACCCAGTCGTTTTATGTAAGAAAGTCAGCAGTTTCTTTCAAAGAATAGGAGTCTAGTACTGGTTTTTCATAGGAAGATGGTAAGGTGAATTGCATGTCTGTAAAAATGACAAAATATGGTTGGAACACATATTTAACCCATACAACAACAACTTGTGAGTAAAATACCCAATTTTTATTTTACAGTTAAAGTGTCAGAATTGTAAGTGTGTATGAAAGCCATGCAATTCGTTCAATTCTTCATTCCAATGATTGGTCGGTCATGACAACCAATGCTGCCACCAAAATTGAGAGGTGGTGAAATAAAAAATGCCAGACAAGATAACTAAGGTATTGCACCGTTAAAAGATCAGACAAATGGTAAAATCACCTCAGAAAACCTTGGTCAAGCAAATATTCTGAATAAACAATTCCAGTCTGTTTTTTCAGGTGTTTCTCCCTTGTCTCTGTCCCAGCTTTGCAGGACTTCCCTAGGAAAAAGGAAATACCCTACAATGCCCAACATTGAAATTGACCCCAACGGCGTCCTGAAATTACTCCAAAACCTAAAAGTGGATAAGGCTGCTGGCCCAGATATGATTAAGCCCATTGTCTTGAAGGAGCTCCGCCATGAGATCCTTGACATAGTGTCACTAATCTTTAAAAGATCCCTTAATACTGGTCAACTCCCATCCGATTGGACGAAGGCAAATGTCGCTCCACTATTCAAAAAAGGTGATACTAGTGACCCTGCTAACTACAGACCCATATCGCTAACTTGTATTCTATGTAAACTCCTAGAACACATAATTGCATCTAGCCTATCCACACATCTCTCAAAACACAACATACTTTATGAGCTGCAACATGGGTTCCGTGAAAGACGGTCCTGTGAGACTCAGCTCATTGAGCTAGTTGATGAAATATCCAAAAACCTTTCCTCAGGTAAACAGACCGACCTTGTCCTACTTGATTTTAGTAAAGCCTTCGACAAAGTCAACCATCTTAAATTATTACTTAAACTCCAAGAGCATGGTGTCTCCAGTCAAACTGTATCTTGGATCAGGTCCTTTTTAATAGGTAGATCTCAGTCAGTAGTGGTTAACGGTTGCACGTCTGATCAAGTCCCTGTTACATCTGGGGTCTCCCAGGGCTCTGTCCTAGGACCTCTGTTGTTCCTACTCTATATAAATGATCTCCCTGACACGGTTACCTCCCAGGTGCGGCTTTTTGCTGATGACACTGCCGTTTACCTTGCAGTTACTTGCCTCTCTGATTGTCAAAGGTTACAAAATGATCTCTCTAAGATAGAAACGTGGGAAAAACTGTGGGACATGGAATTTAACCCCAGTAAATGTCAGGTGCTCCACATCACACGTAGTAGAAAACCTATCCAGTTCCCATATAAGCTTCATGGTCAAACACTCTCACCAGCTAAGGATGCAAAATACCTTGGTGCAGACATCAGCCAAGATCTCAGCTGGAATACACACATCTCAAGAATAACAACTAATGCAAACAGAACACTAGGCTTTCTCAAACGTAACATTAAAACAAAACATGAAAATATTAAATCACTCTCTTACAAAACATTAGTCAGACCACAATTAGAGTATGCATCATCTGTATGGTCACCACACACCCAGGTTAATATTCACAAGCTGGAGATGGTCCAGCGACGCACAATCAGATGGGTAAAAAATGATTATTCCAGAGATACCAGTGTGACAGACCTGCAGAACACCCTTGGATGGAGCACCCTTGAGAACAGGTGTCAAGCCTCCAAATTGGTTATGTTTTATAAAATATACTACAATCTTGTAGCAATCTCCCTGCCCAGTTACCTAGAAGTCCCAAACAGGTTAACAAGACATATGCACCCCCTTAGTCTCATGCAAATTCGGACTTCTTTAAGTACTCTTTTTTCCCCCATACCACAGTCCTGTGGAATAGATTACCCGCACATATTGCGATCCTGCCTGATCTTGAATCATTCAAGCAGGCAGTGGCCCAAATCAATTATTAGTCATACAACAGTTGTTTTTAACCCTTTTACTCTTTTACTATTTTAACAGTTTTAACCGTCTTGTTTCTCTTGACTGTAGGAGCTATCTTGCAGTAGTTTTATCTTTTATTAACACCCGGCGTGCACCCTGCCCATAATACTCGTGAGAGGTGTGAGGCAGTATAACAAGATAGATAGATAGATAAAAGTTCGAGAAAATATGGGTACGAAGATGCTTTGTATACCGGCATTTTCATAAAACAACAATGATGTAAGGAAGTATTTCCACTTCATTTGAATGGAATATAAGTTACCCTGTTAATGTAATCAATGGTACTGGTCTGTCAGCGCTGTTTACTGTTAAAAATAAGAATGTTTTTGTTTTAATTTACACTTTCACTTCAGCCTTCCCTCGCACCGGTTGAAAAGCGCGTGCTGATTCGTCACTTGCAATGACGTAAGACCACTGTTGTGGAGCGTGCACGTCAATATTTTTGTTTTCTATGCATTCTTCTGCAGATATCTTGCCGAAAATTAGTTTTTTTGTGGATCATTCATGTTTGCCGCCATTTTACTTGCGATATCGTAAATATTTACGAGACCCCCGACCCTCTCGTAAAGTTACGAGAAAATTGCGAGGAAATTTACGATATCGTAGCTACGAGAATTAGTAGGGTGACTTTCTGGCTTTAAAAAATGGGAACCTGGACCCCCCCTTATAACAAGCTGAGTCATATATCAAAATGTTCGTAATAGATTGTAGTTTATGAAACTGCCGGCATAAATTGGCATAAATGGTGGCGTTCCGAAAAATTCAAGATGGCGTCCAAGATGGCCGCCAAAACTGAAAAATCCAGTTTTTGTAGTACTGTTGGTCCAGATTTTTTTTTAAAGATTGTGTTTTGGTTTTAAACATTGAAATGTATAAATACACACTAAATATACGATTTTATGATGTTTTTTCACGAATTTAGGGAAATTTATGAAAAAATTGACAATTTTACCCGTAAGAGTGATCAATTTTTCGGTTTTGAGAGGTATTTTTTTAACAGTAGTTCATTGGTTTACCAATTTGATACACCTACGTGGCAAGGAATAAAATATGACTTATAGCTTACCAAAATAATTATATTACAGCAGTAAAAAGAGAATAAAATTTGAATGCACATGCATTTAAAAGTGGGTGGGGTAATTTCACATGTATTTTAGCTCTGTGTATTCATTGTTTATTTGAACATTTCATTTACTTTACCTTCGATATTTTGTACTTCAAATGGATAGTTTCCGACTTATATGTACTACTTAGCAAATTTTAATGTGCAGATCATTTAGTAGAATCCAAAATGGCTTCCAAAATGGCTGCCATTTAGACTAAAATATGGTCAAATTCAAGGGTACTGGGCACTTGGAGTGTACTTTTCTTATATTGATTTATTCTTTACCAGCTTATATGCACAACTGTTTTTAAGAAGACACATTCATTCATTTGACTTCATATATGACTAATCTAATTCTTTTGACTGAAAACTACAATTTTAACAACACGGTTGGGTTTTGGAAAGCATACACCGTTATAACCTTGTTACACAAAGAATAGCTGAGCAGTCGAAACAGTGAAAACTGTTACTTATTTCGGCTACATTTTTCATACTGTTTCATCATATAATTGTTTAAGCAACATTTTCTGATTGCTTTATAAATGTGGGAATGAATAAAACTATAGATAGGACAAATTTGATGAGTAACATTTAACAATATCACCTGTTCAAGTTTAGAAGTGGGAAAATTCAAATGAAAAACATGTAAACAATGTTTGTAAACAATGTAAAACACAGATAATTCATCCTCGGTAACCCAGGCTATTCAGTATCCAATTGAATATGAGATAATTGTATACAAATAAATCATGAATGAAAGGTACACTCTAAGTAAAATTAAGTTTTCTTGGTATCTGTCTTAATGGCCAAGTGGTTAAGATCACAAAACCTCTCACTGATAGAGGGTCATGGGTCGGAACCCCGCTACCAACCATGACTCTTTATGTGAGAAAGTTGGCAGTTTCTTAGGATAGGGGTCTCATTTTGGTCCATCCAAGGAACGATGGTTAGGTAAATTGCCCGCCTGCTTATGACTGAAATACTGTTAAAAAACGGGCAGTAAACTTAAAAACCAAACCGAACTTAGTATATGATACAAACACCATTTAACCTACATGTATTTCAAAAGTCAGTAAGCGTAACAAAATATTTTGAAAGTGCACTAAGAGCAAATGAATGCAAAGGTCAGTCTGCCTGCCCAATTGTATCCGACATAGGGTTATTAACCAAAGCCCTTGAAATTGTATGGGCCTGACATACTGAATTTGAAGGAGTTTTTTTTTCTCACAGGAGGTATCCAGTTTATGATATCAGTTTTTGCTTGCATTGGTCATTTGTATGGTGATGCTGGCTTGAAAGACTTCATGATGGATTCTGGTGTTTGGTACTCAATCACAGGCTCTTTTTCAGTTTCAGAAGCTATGAATCTCACCTCTGAGGTTTAGCAGGAAGTTGTGCAAGAAATGGTAGAAGAAATTAAAAGTTATTTTCTCCCTATCATTGCTGAACTCAGATCTGCATGAAGATCTACCTCTAATTTGTTTAGATTTTGGGACGACTACTAACAGGAGTTCTCTTCCTCTCACACTGTACCTTGTGCCATCAAGGCATGGATTGTGGGATGTTTCTTGTTTGCTGCAAATCGAACAGTGTACTCAAGATTCATGCCATACCTTGTCCTTCAAATTAATCAACTCCCCAATGAATAAGTAGATGCATTTGAGAAATATTCCATCGTTACTAAACTGACGCAGGGTTCAATTCAATGGTGTTTGGTTTGACTATATATTAGAAGTAACTGAAAACGAAGCTATAAAGTCACCTAAATGATTGGTATCACACATACTGACAGTGCGTTGGAACGCTGGTTTCTGTCTCGACCTCTGATATCAAAAGATTCTTCTTCATACTCTTGTAGTTTTGATACTGGCCTCAATGTTTGTACAACAAACATCGCATTTCGTAAAAATCATACATGAAGGCAGAACATAAAGTGCTTGAGATGTTTGATGAGAATGTTTAGACCCCTTTTTAGACAAAACTGCTTAACTTCGCAACTGGAATGTAAATTTCGCAGGTGTGTATAACTTTTAAATGAGCGACTGATTCCGTTTGAAAAATTTTGACCTACCAATGGCAAAACTGACTGAAAACAATCAAAAGTTCAAACCGTGTTGTTGATGTAAATTCAAAGGTGGTCAGTTTAAATGATGAAGAAATGTATGTGAAATTATTTGCTATTAATGCCTTCAAAGAGGTTCCTTTCGAACGTCTACTTTCCTTGGAAAATGCACCCATTCCACTAGGTTTGTTTTCAGATATATGTACGGAGAAAATTGTAAATCATGATTTTTACTCTCTAAAGTATGTCTGACCCTGACTGTGTTGTGTATGATGCTATGGCAGTTATTTATATGTTGCAACCTTCTTATGATCAAAAACGTACGTACAGATGACTGCTGGATTCTGGAATTACGTTATAAAAAACAGTGTTCAAAGTACATAAGTACATGTTATCTTTGACTAGTATTTTACAAATAGTTTAAAACTCCAGACACGCCAGAAACGTGGTAATATTGCTTCCACTGCCACTGCTGTAATATATGAAAATTAACATGTTGATACCAGACTTGGTGAGAGTCTTGGTCAGTAGTAAAAGCAAAATTGAAAATTGCAAGGGTCTACTTGAGAGGGAATAAATCATTTTCGTCTTCGGTGGTATGGTTGAAAAACCCTTTATATTCGCTGTAATGCTGTTTCTTTTTAATTACGAAATATAGTTCAGTTAGGAAGAAGCTAATTGTAGAATAATTATGCAATTGGCATAATAGCCTTCTATGTGGGATCAAGAAAACCGTTACTGTTAGTCCGGACAGAGATTGTTTGGTTCTGTTGGTTCATTATTACAATAGTATTGGTATTGACACACTCTCTCTCAAAACTGGTCGAAAATCTATACATACTGCACATGTACACGTATATACCAACTCATTATGAAAGTTGCAAATTTGTTGCCTGCCCAGCTAGAGATGATCTTACAAGGTATGTTAAATATTTCATCCATGTATTGCATACTAGTAGGTAAAAAGAAAGCAGTCCAGGTACTTTTGAAATATGCAGACAAACTTTGTGAACTATCCGGCTTTGGCTGCCACTGATCTTGGTGAGTGCCTTTATGGGTCTGGAAACTGTGATTCCCTAAATTCTTTGCATAGAAGTATTGTTCTTGAAGAGAAACGGGTTAAACCAAAAAAGCTTCCTCCAACTGATGACAGTTTTATGTTGAATTTACTTCGTTATACTTATCACTTAGTAATTTTGAGAAATTTGACAAAAACAAAACTGTCCCTGACTAACCCATTCGATTTTTGTTATGTGGTTGACGAAGATACATTTGGCTTTATCATAAAGATAATGTCACAACCTGCCGCAGTACTAGAACTTTAAAGTAACCTGGTTCGTCTTTGCTGTGCTGTGATGAATGCATCTGCACAAGAAATCAACAACCTTTTACACAAGTCTGTGTGTGTAAAGGCTGTATGAAAACACAGGTACTAGTTAAAAAGTGTTTACGATGTTAGCTTTTACTGGAATCGAAGACTGCTAGACTTATGTCTTACATTTCCTTGCAGTTTTCCGTTTGCATTTTAATATAATTTACTGAATTAAATGAATATGTTTTTACTGTACAAAAGAACAGATCATAATGCCGCTGTTGCAGATTTTAAGTCTCTGAATGAGTTTTGCTGTAACTAACAGTTAGCTGAAATTTTCACTCATTGCTACCTTGGGTTATTTGTTACATACTATTTGATTATGTGATGAGTTCTACATGTTGATAATGTGATGCATTATGTTAATGAGCCTTTGTGTCTGTAACGAATAAGCAACCAACGAAGTTATACACATACCGTTTATTATGGAAGTGGAAAACACGTGTAATATCAGGTAACTCGTGTATTTGAGTTTTATCTCAGACTAAGGTTACTACTTTAAGATAATAACTGTTTTAGTCTCAAAGCTTTTCTGTGCATTTTGTTGAAGAGGATAATGCAGTTGGAGAAAATGCGTGTGAAATTACCCCATCCACTTTTAAATGCTTGTGCAACTATTTTTTTTATTTTTCTTTCTGCTGTTATATAACTATTTTGAGTAGCTATGCGCAAAATTTTATTTCTTTGTCACATAAATGTATCAAATTGGTAAAAAAATGAACTGCTGTTACAAAAAATATCATTCCAACACCGAAAATTGTCCACTTTAAAGGGTAAAATTGTCAATTTTTTTCATAAATTTCTCTGAACAGGTGATATTGCTAAATGTTACTCATCAAATTTGGCTTATCTACATTTTTATTCATTTCCACATTTTATAAAGCAATCGAAAAATGTTGCTAAAACATATGATGAAACAGTATGAAAAATGTAGCTGAAATAAGTAACAGTTTTCACTGTTTCGACTGCTCAGCTATTCTTTATGTAACAAGGTTATAACGGTGTTTGCTTTCCAAAACCCAACCGTGTTGTTAAAAACTGTAGTTTTCAGTCAAAAGTATTAGTCATATATGAAGTCAAATGAATGAATGTGTCTTCTTAAAAACAGTTGTGCATATAAGCTGGTAAAGAATATATCAATGTAAGAAAAGTACACTCCAAGTGCCCAGTACCCTTAAATTTGACTAAATTTTAGTCTAAATGGTGGCCATTTTGGAAGCCATCTTGGATTCTACTAAATGATCTGCACATTAAAATTTGCTAAGTAGTACATATAAGCTGGAAACTATCCATTTGAAGTACAAAATATCGAAGGTAAAATAAATAAAATGTTCAAATAAACAATGAATACATAGAGCGAAAATACATGTGAAATTACCCCACCCACTTTTAAATGCATGTGCATTCAAATTTTGTTCTCTTTTTACTGCTGTAATATAATTATTTTGATAAGCTATAAGTCATATTTTATTCCTTGCCACATAGGTGTATCAAATTGGTAAACAAATGAACTACTGTTAAAAAAATACCTCTCAAAACCGAAAAATTGATCACTCTTACGGGTAAAATTGTCAATTTTTTCATAAATTTCCCTAAATTCGTGAAAAAACATCATAAAATCGTATATTTAGTGTGTATTTATACATTTCAATGTTTAAAACCAAAACACAATCTTTAAAAAAACATCTCGACCAACAATACTACAAAAACTGGATTTTTCAGTTTTGGCGGCCATCTTGGACGCCATCTTGGATTTTTCGGAACGCCACCATTTATGCCAATTTATGCCGGCAGTTTCATAAACTACAATCTATTACGAACATTTTGATATATGACTCAGCTTGTTATAAGGGGGGGGTCCAGGTTACTTAAAAAATAGAGCCCTTTTTGACTGATTGTCACCCTACTAAATGTTGATAAGACGGGTAAAAGGGCACTTTCAAAAAAAATGGCTAAAATTGTGACATTGGGGGTTGAAAATTAAGTATTGTGGATATGAATTTTAGTAATTCTAGCAAGATCAAGATACATTGAAATTAATAAAACCAAATTTCTACAAGGAAAAAAGAAGTAATTTTTTTTCAATTTCAATTTTTGTTTAGGGAATTGCAACAAAAAGTATAAATGAATACACACAAAGGTGCCATGTCTCTGTGCTCTAGAATGGCATAACTGTCCTACCTTCTCTCTGTATTTCATTAAAATATATGTTAATGCATTGAAAGAAACAAGATTTGAAAGTTTGAAACTTCCTCCAAAAAATTATTTTTGTCATTTTTGTGTTTAATAAGGCCATATTTTCTAACATGTGATGCCAAAAGTTTTCAAAAAGAAATTCTTGAGGTGAAATGCTAGAAAAGAGTTACTAAAACTTCAATAACAGCCTTTTCTAAAAAAATATGGAAAATTTTGTGTAAATCTGACGATGTTTAGCATTAAAAATAAGGACTTACGTAAAAACAAAAATAATATCAAACAGGGAATGCCACGTACCAAAAACGCAGCCTCCCCAAAACGAACCCCACAGCACCCAGAAGTGCACACCACCAACACACACACACACACGCACACGCACACACACACGACACACACACACGCAATCATGTACACACACACATATACACTACCAACACACACTAGCATACAAAGCAAACACACGAGGACAAAACGAACAATTAAAGGAACACAGTGGGGCACCGCCTTGGAACGGTCAGTGGCAAAAACACAACCACCTTTTTCTGTGTAATTTCTTACACTCCTTACAAAAAATAATGTGTCCAGTATTTTATTCAGCAGCTTTTTCCTTTGTCTTGGAAAGTGTTTCATTATCATAAACATGGAAAATAGTAAAGCATTCATCATTACAAGTGTTTATATAAGGAATTAAACATTTTTACTCTGTTTTTTTTAATTTATTACTCATACACTACCGGACTGTTAAACTGAAAACTAAACTAAAGTTGTCCACTAAACAAGACTGAATTAGTTTTTAGAAAGAGCAAGCACTCTAGTTGAATAAAACTTGAAAGTTGACTTCTTTTCAGCAGTTTTAAACAAAGTTTGACTTTTTATACTCTGTTACAGACTTCAACATCTTTTTCTTACACTCCTTACCAAATGCTTGTATACTTTGTTAGTTAAGACTTAGAACTAATCACACATAGATTAACAGGCATATTTCTACCAATTATTTACTACAGCAAATTTACAATTATTCTATGTTAATTTGTTGGATTGTATTACAAGCACTTTTTATGTTCACATGTACAATGTACTTTGTGTAAGCCCAAAGTGGCCACAATGTTACATTTGAAGTATATTTCATCATACCATCTTATAATTATGAAGTTCAACAGGTGATATTTATGATAGAGTCTGTAGTACATGATTAAACAACTGATGATATTCTTTCAGCCAAAAATGATAACATTACTTTTAGAACAACTAGAACTTCCCAAAATCTTACACTCCTTACATACGCAAATTGGATATAATTTATAGCAAAAGGAGAACATTTTGTGGCATTTAGAATGCAAAAAACATTATTTGTACAAACAGCATGTATATTATAATAGCTATCTCTATGTGTGTAATATCAATTGAATTCTTTGAGGGCTATGACAACCAAATAATCTCTCTTTCTAGCATGGTACCCATTTTTACTTGCTTGCTTTAATACAGCTCAAAATAACAACAGACAATACGTTACTTAATGTAATCAATGTTCAGAAAGCTCAAAACCAAAATAAGAACAGTTCATAACAGGAAACAGAAACAGTAGAATGCAATCAAATGACTGCTTTTACTGCCTATCATGCAGTTTATTGTGTTTGGTACACTCTTACAAGAACGACTTAGTTCTTATTTTAACTTTCTTCTTGGTGAAGCATTTTGGATTATGAGTGACAAGTTTCAGCCCATTCATTTTGATTTATTGGAAATACTTAAACTCCCTGAGCTCCCTTCCTTACACAGAATTGCTTGGTCACTGATAGGTTTTTTCTTTTGTAAACCCTAGCCGAAGGCAGGGAGATATTGTTTTGATATTGTCATCCATCCTTCTGTCCCTCACACAAGTTTTTCATTCTGGAGCCATATCTTGGTTCATACCGGTTGGTAAGATTTTATTGAAACTTGGCAGGAATGTATTTTTAGGTAGGGGAATGCACAATCCAGCTATTTATAGCAGAGCTATGGCCCTTTGTTACTTTAAAATAGCCATTTTATAAAGATATTTTTTTCTGGAGCTGTATCTTGATACTGACTGGTTTCCTTGAAACTTTGTGTGAATATAATTATGTATGGCTGGGCAAAGGATGCACATCAAAGTACTGCTTCATTCTGTTTATTAATGACTGAGTTATGGCTCTTTGTTATTTTCAAATAGCTGTTTTACATATGTATTTTTGCCATCCAGACTGATAATTATCTTGGTTAGTGCATGGTTTGTTAAATTTTGTTTAAACTTGGCAGGAATACAAACAATGATTGATGACTACCAATACCATCAGCTTATTTATAGCAGAGTTGTGGACCTTTGTTACTTTCAAATAGCTATTTTATGTATAGGCAGTTTTTGCCAATATAAACATTTGAATTGCTAAACCTACTTCGGGGAGCACACACTGGTTTCAACAATGTTCTTGTTTGTAATATTGGACATTGCGGTGTTATTAATCATTATTTATCATACATTTTAACCTTTTACAATAGTTTTATACAGATTTTTAGATCAGATAATTATGATAAAAATTATATAGATTCATACAGAGGAAGTTCAAAACCAATCAAATGGTTGATGCAGCCATCACATTATAATGAGTTTGTACATGAGCTTGAATTCAGCACCCTTTTGCTATATACATGTACACAGTATTTTACTATCTATGCAATCTCTTCTTAATCAAAAGTAATTATAAATATGTTTAAGAAAGAGCCCAAATGAGCAGAATTAATGCAAATATTGATATGATGTATGAAATCATGTTCATGCACAACATTACAGTTTCGGTGTGGCTCATTACAATATAATGTAAGGAGTGTAAGATTTTAACGTTTTTACAAAATTATATTCAAGCACTAACATGAATAAAAATTGTATTTTATTGTACTCTCTAAATAAAGAATCATTGATTAAACTAAGCTTCTTCTAAAAGACTTTGTGCTAAATCATTTCTATTCATAAAATTATGAAAGCTTACAAATTAAGTAATTATATATATTTAAAATTTTGTTTTAAATTATACCTTCTTCAATATTTACAATATTCAAATAGGTTCTGCTAAGGCCCAGTAGGCAAAACTGGAATTACCTGTAGAGGTTTCTAGAAAATAGATACAGAAATATAAGGTCACAAGCATTCAGGAAATAAATCTTACACTCCTTACATTTCAAAAAGACCCCTGTAAATCTCAAGGGTAATTTGTATGTATTTGATTGACCTTTCATGGAAACTTTATGAACAAATGTACTTAAAAATAGGTGAAGGATTTATTCCTTTTAATGAATTGCAGAGATGGGTGCTGTTTAAGTCAAAATCTTACACTCCTTACTTTTTGGGGTCATGTAACATATCTGGCCACTATACTTTTGCAAACCGTTGTATTTTAAAATGTACAACTTACAGGAACTGAATAGTCTTATATCTATATCCAGACTACTTTAAACCAACAAATCATAAAGTATTGAATAAGCTGTATTCTTTCCTTTAACAAACATGTGTCATTTCTGTCAATTTTTTCTTGATGGGGTGCCTTTTTGTAAAGATGTTGGGGGAATGTAACATTAATCTAAATAAACTGAGTTTAGGACTTAAGTAAAGTCAGCACCATTAGGTTGTACTTGCAGTTACTTCTTTGAGGCTTCATACAAAGTTAAACTGTCACTGTAATCTTGAACTTTAATGATCAGTCAAAATGTCACACAAAAAGTCTTACACTCCTGACAATTTGAGCGCGAAATTATTAATTTTTTTTTTATTTGAAGGCCTATCTCGATGAAAATTGAACACAGTAAATTTCTTTTCAAAACTCATATATGACTGCTAAAACATCAAAATTGCTGTTCATATTTAAAGAATTAGAGGACTTTTAAAAAATTAGCCATTTTTTTTGAAAGTGCCCAAAAAAGACACGAGAACGTTGCGAGACACTTACGAGAAAGTTACGAGAAATGTTTCTCGTAAGTACAATGATAAGACGGGCCCAATTGACTGGCTCATCACATGACCAGAACTTGTTACATTACCAACGGTTTAATTTCCGTCTCCAGAAGAGGAAGTTTTACCATCGGTGCAGACTGCGAGTTTAAATGGTCTGTGGATTTCGATGTAAGAGACAGCAAAGATGAAGACGTACTTTTCGAGTCTTCAGATGATATACTTTTCTTGTCTTCTGGCCTAAAATAAAATAATAGCCAATTAGACTGCAGTCGTATGAAACTTTAGACCTCAATTTTTAACAGTTAAATATAATATAAATATAAAAATATAATAAATATAATGTCTCTTTGGTGAAACAAGATTTGCTTCTCCTATCGCTTATCTTTCTCCTATTTATCGCCTATCTATCTCCTATTTATCTCCTATTTATCGCCTATCTATCTCCTATCTATATCCTATTTATCTGAAGAAAGAGATATACTCTGATTGAAACGAAGGGACAAATTTTATATTTAGCGTTTCTGACCTTTTTGCACTGAAAGCAGGAATTTTATTTCAATATTCTGACCAAACAACTCATGATCTAAAATACACACATGTTCATAATTATGCTCCTAAGGTGATGTATTTGAAATTAGGTTACTGAATTCTATATGTCAGCTTAATTTCTAGCACTGTTATGAATATATATACTTGTAGACAGAAATTTTATTCACGCAAGAAGGAACAACAGAGAGCAAAACAAGCACCAACATTTCCAAAGACCTTTTACTAATCATGTTCTAGGAATCCCAATCCTATAAATGCCTGTAGAATTACCATGGCTTCCAATCTTCTGAGGCTGCCTTTGGGCTTACACAAGCTGTATACAGCAAATATGTTGGGTTTTTTTCTGACAAAACTACTGTACTATTTCCTAACTTAGAAATATCAGTGTGCTAAAATTCACAGGAAAAATTACAGTTAATGATATGAAATAAAGGACTTGCAACCATTTAGCGGTCAACCCTCGAAATATAGGTTTGAGACAGGATTCATACTTACTGATGCTTTATGGCAACATAGTTGGATGGTATAAGACCTTCGTTTCCAGCGAATGCCCCCTCCCACCATTCTGCCGAGGGCTTTGTGTAGAGGACTAGTGTATCCCCTTTCTTGAAAGACAATTCTCGTTCTGTGCGTCCTTTGAAGTCATAGAGTGCAGTTGCCTCATATACTTCCGTATCTGGATCAGTTATAAGAATTTTATTTAAACAAAAGAACTCACTATCAATTTAATTCATCAAAATCAGTGAAAATTTCCTATGCCATCAATTTAACACATGCACAAGGAGAATATTTTTTGTTATGAGAACAAAATTACCATTCACCAAATAGAAGCATCCTCAAGGTCACATTTCCACTACCAAACCTTTTGATATCAGAATGCAAGCCAGGCAATTTATAAATTAAATTATGCAACATATATTATACATGATTGGACTTGTGAGAACACCAATTACATGACCTTTTAACTGTTACCATGCAAGTGGCAAGTGGTCTTGCACATCCATGCAGTTTTGCCACGAGCTGAACTGTTTCTGATTCAATCAGTAAATCTTGATTGATCACCCTTTTAAAATATTTACACATTTCCCTCCTAAATTTCTGCAATAGCATTGTCCATCTTTCCATGTGGATAGTAGCATTTGTGCTCAAATGGCTGCTCACAGAAAATTTAGTCCGAGAAGTTGCCAACAGTGAAGGTCATAAACAGAGCACAGATGTGCAGATTGATCATGATCTGCACTAGCTGCAATGGCAGAATCACGCATAGCCAGCATGGTAAGAGTTACACTTATAGGATCAATAGTTATTACCTGGAAAATATCATATATAATCACTAAATGGTAACTACTCCCACCTGTCCCAACAAGAGAATCTGATGTAATGCGTACATTTTAAAGTATTTCCTTACTAAAAGATTGAATATACAACTGATAAAAGCACTGTAAAATCTGGTTTCACTGAATTACATCCTTGTTTACATCAATAAATAGACATCTGGCTAATAAACATTCGTAACACATGCCTTTAAAAAAAGGTAAACTTAAAACCAAGGAACTACACTGAACAACTGTACGATGATAAATAAAAAGAATTTTCCGATTCAATCTATGAACAGTACGTTGAAAAAGTTTGGATTCCACTTATTAGTTCAAGCATTAGCAATTTTCTACAACTTCAAAGCATGCTCTTAAAATTCGACTATCACAAAAAATTAAAACACATAACATTAGAGACAAAACATTCTTAGGTAAGAGGTAACAACTTCAAAAGGCAATCTCAAGGTGAATTAAGTAAGAAACTTTGATCAGTTAATGACACCAACATCACAGAGGTTGACCGCAAAACTGTTGTAAGTCCTTCTTTATTTCATATAAGTTACGACAGTTTTGCGATCAACCCTCGAAATTTAATTTCACCTGATTTTTGGCCTGGGGACTGAAAGTCCCCAAGGCCTAAGTTAGTATACCACATTTCAAACCCTGCAAGAATTTTAGCCGTGCTATGTGCGAATAACAACTGTAAACATGCGCTATGCAAAAGTAGTGCAAGACAGACCAGATCAATCTTCTGTTTGAATGCCGCATATGATAAGAACATGTTACATATAAAATAGTACATAAAACTTCAAACGACTGCAGGAAGGTATATAGCTTACGGGCTGCATTACACATTTTTTTCTGTTTTAGAAATTAATGCGCTGTTAGCTGATTACGGAAGATAATCATATGCATATCACGGAAAAGTACGGATATTTGCGGAAATTTACGAAAACGTACGAAGCTCGATATAAGAGTTTGTAGTTTGATTTTCAAATTTCCGATGTTATTTCATTGACAACTTTGTTATTTACGAACGATAACATAT
>JAFMSR010000011.1:37614453-37679453 GCA_022818135.1 Saxidomus purpurata
ATCTTACCCATCATTGAATCTAATATAATCATATATAGAATATAGTAAATGATCTGTAAAGTTCCTCTTAACTGTGAAAACTTATTCTCACTGCTGGGTGGATAATATTAATACTGTGTCTTATAGTCTACTGACTTCTCTGCAGCCAATCAGAATCAACATAATTATCACTAGTTTCTTACAATAAGAAAAAGTGGATTTGTCTGTTAAGTTGTGATGTCATCATAAATGACCTGCTAACTAGACAACAACAAAGTAAACATATAACTCACCTAACCTCAACAAATATGATTGCACTATTCATTAACTAAACAACTGAACTTCATAGAGGTAAATGTAGTGACCTGGGAATAATTATGTGAAATATGGAAATTTGTGATTGTGCTAAACGTTGACATCTTTAACTGATATTTGATATATTTTGTGTATAGCGTCTACACTGACATTTTCCTTCAATTTTGATACTACTGATAGTGAAATTTGGAAAAACTGATTTACCTTCGTCATCATCGTCATCACTCTGCATGGAACTCTCACCTTCATCATCTTCCATTCCATCCAGGGAATCTTGTCTGAAATAAACATTGCGTGATTGAAACAGAAATATAGTCATCATGACCATCGATGTTTTTCCTAAACAAATGCATTGTCAACATGTTTAGTGTAGAGCACAAAGTTTTAATACTTCGAAGTGCATCATCAATCATCATCAATCATCATAAATCATCATCACAATTATTATCATCAGTTTCAACATCAATTATAGAGTTATCTGTACCAATAATTCTTGTATGAAAACCTGTAGTTCTGGGGTCATATTAGTTCAAATTAACAAATCTTAAGATAATCATCGGGGGGGAGTGAATGAGCATGTTGAACTGCATACCTTGACCATGAGGAAATTACACACACTCATTCATTTTTGACGTTCGTTAAGAATTATCATCATTTAATTACTTGTCATCACGGACCCCTGTTAGTTAAATACATCTTAATCAATGATTGATTGGATGAGTAAAACATTCCTAAACTTATCATCATTTCATAATTTGAGTACATTGGGTATCAATTTACGATTCCTTGGTAGAAACTTTAATTATATCAATAATTTAGGACTTGGGTATAATCTGGCTAAGTGATTATGGAAAGGAAGGGTATGGGTTTGTCACACCTCAATGTTATATATTTATAAAACAATCTTAGGATTCTTCTGTTTATTCTCTTGACATAAACTCTCTGTACTATGTATATTCAGAAATCAATGGCAGTGTTAATAACCCAATGTCAACAATGCTTACCCCATATCAACAATGCTTAACCCATATCAACAATGTTTACCCAACATCAACAATGCTTACCCAATATCAACAATGCTTACCTCATATCAATGATGTTTACCCCATATCAACAATGCTTACCCCATATCAACAATGTTTACCCCATATCAACAATGCTTACCCCATATCAATGATGCTTACCTCAAGTCAATGATGCTTACCCCATATCAACAATGCTTACCCCATATCAAAGATGCTTACCCATATCAACAATGCTTACCCCATATCAACAATGCTTACACCATATCAACAATGCTTACCCCATATCAATGATGCTTACCCCATATCAATGATGCTTACCTCAAGTCAATGACGCTTACCCCATATCAATAATGCTTACCCCATATCAATAATGCTTACCCATATCAATGATGCTTACCCCATATCATCAATGCTTACCCCATATCAACAATGCTTACCCCATATCAACATTGCTAACCCATACCAATAATGCTTACCTCATATCATCAATGCTTACCCCATATCATCAATGCTTACCCCATATCAACAATGCTTACCCCATATCAACAATGCTTACCCCATACCAATAATGCTTACCCCATATCATCGATGCTTACCCCATATCATCGATGCTTACCCCATATCAATAATGCTTACCCATATCAATGATGCTTACCCCATACCAATAATGCTTACATTACCCATATCAATGATGCTTACCCCATATCATCAATGCTTACCCCATATCAATAATGCTTAGCCCATTTACCCCATATCAATAATGCTTACCCCATATCAATAATGCTTACCCCATATCAATAATGCTTACTCATATCAATGATGCTTACCCCATGTCAACAATGCATTTCTCATACAACTCTCCACCATCGATAGGGAAAATCTCATCCTGGTTGCGTATGATAGTCTTGATCACTTCATTCACATTAGTCTGAAACGTGACCTGGTCTCTGTCTGGAGGTATAGGGATTAATGTGGGGCCAAAACATATGGCAAGATTATACGGGTCCATCATGTTTTCATCGGAATACTCTGATAGACTGAAAAATACAATGTAAGATAATTAAGTTTTCGCAACTATTTCGACTTTTTTTTCTCAAGGCGCAACAGCCCTTTCAATAGTATTTTAGCTATTTACAGTGGGGGCTGTTAACCTGGCTATCGTTCTAGTTGTCCATAAACAGTGTGACTAAGTTTGATTGACATTTTAAAGCATTTTAAAACTGAAATCCAACAGAACTAATCTGAACTAATTTCCTCAGGTCAAGGCAATAACGCAAAAAGCATAATGCTGTGTGACTTGAATTGGTGGAGATGTAACTTACTGATTAAGGAATGCAAACAGGTATCTCATTACTACAATGATGACTCTAGGTAGAGAAAGTAACAGTTCTTTGATCTTGTCTATCTTTGCTTGTTCATCCAGCACTGAAATATAAAACACTCTCATGTATTTCATTTTCTTTCATAATTTTTAATATTATTTCCTGTTTTGATTAACAATACTTTTCTTTTAGAAAGACGACACCCTTTGAGACTTAAAAAAATGTAATGCAAGAATCGCAAAATATCAGATTATATCTGAATTTAATAAGTTTCAATCTTCAGACAGAATGACACTGCAGTTTCTACAGACATGTTGTGTAACTCTGTGCTCTACCAACTATCAACTTGATGCTTGCAGTCAATTTGAAAACACTCACTATGAACTTTAAAGAGACTAACAAGGTTAAAGGCAGCTTAAAAGACAGTTAAAAGGCAGTTAGGCAGATAGTTAGGGAATATGCTGGTTTCAAGTATTCATGCCCTCATGCCCTGAATGGTGCCCTTATCGAAATACTGTCTTAAATATTGGGTGTATGTTTGTTTGTTGTAGGAGTTTAATACCTTCTCCAACCATGTTTTTGGTAATTTTAACACGCAGGTAGTTCCTGGGAAGAACCAGTACCAGACTCCTATCCTCTGTAAGAATCTGACAACTTTCTCACATAATTAGACACGGTCCGTAGCAGGGCTTGAATCCATAACCGTAAATGAATGAGAGGTTATAGTGTTTTCCAGTCAGGGACTCTAACCACCTGACCATGGTGGCATTATTATGTGTACTATCTTTTTAAATACAAATCTATCTGAACTCTAATACTATGATTCCATTACTCTATAGATTATACATGAACAAGGTGTCCGAAAACATAAAATAATTAAATACTAACTGCTGCATGCAATGAGCTCATCAAATAATGGAAGTGGAAACAATGGGGGCTTGAGCTCCCGGAAGAACATTTTGAGCACTCCTGCTGCCGAGTTGATCTTCTCACAGGCATCATCTTCATCAGCTAGCGGATCATCACCTACATGAAGAATATAAATGCTTTAACATCTAACAGATACAAAATAACTTTCCCAGTACTGTTGTTAACATAAATGCAATGAAAATGTAGTTTGGAATGGAAAGAAATTCTTACATTACTAACAGCCTAGAAGGGGACAAAACTCTGACAAAATTTATCTAAATGAAAAAGACAGTATTCCTAATATAACTTACAACAAAAGTGTGCTGATATACATGTGCAGTACACTGAAAACCCACTTTTCTTTACAGAAAGATGACACCAGTTATATCATATAACTTACAAAAATATACAATTGATTTTCCATTTATTTCAGTAAATCCTCCCTCTTTCAAATATTATATATTTATTTCATACAAGCTGTTACCTTTTTCAAAAGCATTTTTAAGGTCATTGATTTCGACCTGTGACCCTGGGATCCTGAAGATACCTTGATGATGCATTCCATACAGGTTCAGTATACGTATACAACTTCTGATCACTGTCGGTATCTCGTGACCCGTCGCCTGTCATTACAAAAAAAAAAGCATATATCTAAAATTTCAGAGTTTGGTGTTTTAGGTTAAAAGCTATAATTTCCTCTACCCTTTTTACACACACTCTCCTAGTCAAAATAGGAAAAGTCATATTAGGAAAGTTATTATTTCTTACTGGTAGCAGGAAGAGTTTGGTGTATTGGGTTAAAAGCTATTATTTCCTCTACCCTTTTTACACACACCTATTTCAGCTGGATTTTCTTTTGAAAAAAATGTGCATAAAGTCACTTTAAGGATCTAGTGGCCTTTCATTGTAGAGTAGGGTGAATGTCTACATTCCATTAGCCAGTACTGGATCTTTTGTCCCTTTGTCCCTTTATTTATGAGATCCAAAACATAAAAATTACACTATCAAACTACAAATGTATCAAATAAAACTCTTTTGGCATGGTACAGTCCCCTTAACATTTTAGAAAGTACAAATACTGGCTTACAAAACGGCAATGAGAACTTCCCGTCTGCATACATTTGTACCTACATAGTAACAACATTCCTTGCCACATAAAGTTTATATTCAATTGTCAATGTAAAATGAAACTTATTTCGTACCTCTATATATTCTTCTAAGTTCCCACCGAACAATTTTGGTTGGCCGACCTGAGGGTTTCTACCTATCCTTCTTTTCTTCGGCTTAGGAGGTAGGGATGGTGGTCTGAAAGGGAACAAGCATCACTGTTACTTCAAATACCTTACATGTCATTTTCTATATTCAATTTAGTATTTAAAGTGCTGTTTTGAGCCATTATTCTGGTTTATTTATGAAATCAAAAACTTTACAAAAAAATTGCACAAACACAAATAATCATTTTTAATGACCAAAATAGTGCTGTCACAGTATCAATTCAATGCAAAAGAGTATTGATTTACATTACTGTATGTTACAATCTGCATTTTTCATCTTTTGACTTGACATTAACTAAGGGCTTTTCCAGGAAATGTCACAGTTTTGAAAAAGATGGAAAAAGATGGAGATACCAGTTAACAGAAAAGAAAACTGAATAAGAATCTTTTAACTTTTATCCTGATCCTGCTAAATTACTAAAATGGACTTGTCCATCTTTCAAGTTGGACAATACCATTATTTGTTAAAAGGAGTGCTCAATGAAAAGTTCCTAACTGAATAGCAAACTGTGCAGATCATGATCAGAATGCACATATATGCCGGCTGATTATGATCTACACTCATCTCAAAGACAAAGTCATTTGCTGCCAGTATGGTAAAAAGTTACCAAAGACTTAAAATGCAAAAAAAAAAATCATCCACTATCTAGAAAAATTACCACTTTGTTCAAGTGCAATTTTTTTTTTTGTAACTGGAAAAGCCCAGATAATACAAGGTCAACTCTGTTAATTTCATTAAAGTTAAAACAAATAATTCTGCATGCCGTATCATTAAATTAATGTTTGCTAAGTGACTACATTTTGTATTTTATCATGCACTCTCAGGTATTTGTAATTTCCTCTATCCTACGGAAAACCGATGGGTGTAATGTTCTGGCATACAAATTTCTTCAGAAGATAAAGTTCGAACAGTTCAGCTAAATTTTCGTAAGAAAAATGCGTATGGTTTTTTTATTTTCATTTTTCATGCTTATATCTTGTGAACATCTGAAAGGATTAAAGAACAATACTATAGGACAAACTAAAAATAATACATGGTCAATAATGTAAAAAATAAAATTGTGGATTAACACTTTTTTTTACAAATTCAGACCATGCATGTGTATGTGTAATTTTTCATTTGCTACAGTGTTTCAGCTCTATGGTGGCAAGAAAAGATTACAGTTTTAGAGAAAAGAGCTATGCTCGAAGAAGTGTGTTTATTTCGGATGCATTTTGTACATGATGGTTGTGATGAAAGCATCGTAACACGGGAAGCAGCATGTATTGTGTTACATTGATTTCACCCCAAGTCATCAGTGTAACACTACCTGTGTAGATGAAACCTGGCTGACAACTCTAACAAAACTAACTGTTTAGAGCCTTTTCTGAAAGTATCAGTACAAATATCTGTCATATCTGTGTAGTTACATTCCAGTTTATATATATATCTGTCAGCTCTAGGTAGTTACTTACTATTTTTAAGAAATATCTGTCATCTCTGTGTACCTATTTACTACTTTAAGAAATACCTGCCTTCTCTGTGTACCTATTTACTACTTTAAGAAATATCTGTCATCTCTGTGTACCTATTTAATACTTTAAGAAATATCTGCCTTCTCTGTTTACCTTTTTACTACTTTTAGAAATATCTGCATTCTCTGTGTACCTATGTACTACTTTAAGAAATATCTGCCATCTCTGTGCAAGTATTTACTACTTTAAGAAATATCTGCCATCTCTGTGCACTTATTTACTTCTTTAAGAAATATTTGCCTTCTCTGTGTACCTATTTACTACTTTTAGAAATATCTGCCTTCTCTGTGTACCTATTTACTACTTTAAGAAATATCTGCCTTCTCTGTGTACCTATTTACTACTTTAAGAAATATCTGCCTTCTCTAATTACCTATTTACTGCTTTTAGAAATATCTGCTTTCTCTAATTATCTAGTTACTCCTTTGAGAATATTTACCATCTCTGTGTACCTTTTTACTATTTTTAGAAATATCTGGCATGTCTGTGTACCTATTTACTATTTTTAGAAATACAAACTTATGTATTTTTCAATATAATATATTTCTAATTTTCCTGACGCCACAGACATTTCCTGAAAATGTGTTTGTTCCAACTGATTGTTTCATTATCAAACAGACATAAAAAACTATTTTTCATAGCCTGAAACACATTAAAGACAACACCACTGATATGCCTCTGTTTCATTACATCTATGGGCACATCATATCACAATATAAAACAATAAAAAGAAACATGGCAATGCCACGAAACCAGGTTTTCAAAAAGTGTTCTGATTCAAGTTACAAAGAGACATGAAATAATAATCATATCTTTTAAATACCTCCAAAGATGATATGACCTTTGACTGCCAAATCAAGTTAAAATCATGTAAACAGGATTTTCAAGTTAATGTCACTGTGACCTTGACCTTGGAGCCAGCCATGCGGAACAGCGTCTGCACGTCATCTTGAGTGGTAAACATTTGTCTGAAGTTTCATCAAAATTCTTCAAAGGGTTGAAGAGTTACAGAGGGGGCGGGAAGGGATTTTCAATGTAAGTCACTGTGACCTTGACCTTGGAGCCAGCCATGCGGAACATGCGTTTGCACGTCATCTTGATGTGGTAAACATTTGTCGAAGTTTCATCAAAATTCTTCAAAGGGTTGAAGAGTTACAGAGGGACA
Source organism: Saxidomus purpurata (assembly GCA_022818135.1). Lineage (NCBI taxonomy): Eukaryota > Metazoa > Mollusca > Bivalvia > Venerida > Veneridae > Saxidomus > Saxidomus purpurata. The sequence continues at coordinate 37,621,958 of JAFMSR010000011.1, forward strand.
GGATTTTCAATGTTAATGCACGTGACCTTGACCTTGGAGCCAGCCATGCGGAACATGCTCGCACGTCATCTTGATGTGGTAAACATTTGTCTGAAGTTTCATCAAAATTCTTCAAAGGGTTGAAAGAGTTACAGAGCGGACAGGATTTTCAAGTTAATGTCACTGGACCTTGACCTTGGAGCCAGCCATGGGGAACATGCGTCTGCACGTCATCTTGATGTGGTAAACATTTGTCTGAAGTTTCATCAAAATTCTTCAAAGGGTTGAAGAGTTACAGAGCGGACAGGATTTTCAAGTTAATGTCACGTGACCTTGACCTTGGAGCCAGCCATGCGGAACATGCGCTGCACGTCATCTTGATGTGGTAAACATTGTCTGAAGTTCATCAAAATTCTTCAAAGGGTTGAAGAGTTACAGAGCGGACACAATTTCGTTTGACGCCCGCCCATCCGCCCATCCGCCCATCCGCCCATCCGCCCATCCGCCCATCCGCCCGCCATACCCCAATCTAATAACCAGGATTTTCAAAATTGAAAACCTGGTTAAAAAGACAATACAAAAAAATGCTGCTTTAGAGAGCCCACAGGGGTTTAGCACACACTGGTAGTTGTAAATGGGTCAAAGCACTGTTCAATTACAATTATCATAATGTGCTGACCCCAGAAAATACACTGTATACTGGCAAGCAAGGAAAAGCCAATGGATTTTACATGTTTTTTTCGTTTATTTTAGAAATAGATGAGTCTGAATAAAAAAGTTTACTATTTTGCAAATCTTGGCCTTGACCTCCGTCGGGGGAGATAATTTTTGTTTACATTGGTCGTGCATGCTCGTAAATATGGGGCCTTAAAAGGGGTACTTAGAGCACACGAAAAATAGGCATTACAGCAGGAAATGTCGGCGGCTTGCATTTATCGCCGATATATAGCTCATGTCATGTTTAACACAAAAATATTTGAAAAGAATTAAAAATAACTATTTGTAATGGTTTTTAACAATAAATTGTCTTTGAGAAATTACATGTATCTTAATTTGCGGCTTTGTAAGTAGGTCTATATACCTACATGTGTAATTGTTACCGGAAGTAACTGATTTCTGCTTAGTCAAATATATGCAAATTGTTTTGCTTAATACCCTGCACAGCCTCCAGTCGGAGCTAACATCAAATTAGAACTCCCGACATTTTTTTCTATGTGTTTGCATGGCAATATAGCCTATGATTTCCCTGCATTGAGCCTCCCTCAAACAAAGGGAAATGCTATACAATCATAAGAAATTACTTCCCTTGAATAGAAGAGTCAAATCATCCCGATATACTAGTGTACGGTTTGAAAATGTTATCAATACCTTTTTATTGCGTGTTGAAATGTATTTTAACATGATTTTCTAATGTTTTAAGAAAAATTGAAGTAATATTTTCGCGCGGAAATCAGAAGTTGACAGCCATCACATGACCCCCACGTGACTTTGTTGACAACATATGTCAAGGTTGCGAGTACGCTGAAATTAAAAATCGATATCTTAGTAAATATCTATACTTTGACTCATAATTTCTATCAGTCAGCTTCAAAACAAATCCTCCGATAGATTTTGATCAAAACTTCCTTCAAACAGACCTGTTATAGAGGCATGTAACGGGAAAACTAAAAATCCGCCGACAATTCCTTGCCATCGGCTTTTCCTTGCTTGCCAGTATGGGCAAACTATCCTAAGTCTTAAAAAAAAAAAATTAAATTGTGAATTGTTTTAATGATCCTTTGATATAGCAAGGGGTGCTCAATTAATCGTTGACCATTTTTTGGTAGCAAGAAAATACAAGCAGATCTGTAACCACAAAAAAGAGAAGAAATAACTTGCTCCAACAGAACAAGCTTTAAACATGTTCAAACCAGACCTTGCTAGATTTAAAAGGTGGACTTGTCCTCTTTACTAACTGAATACAGAACAGTGAAGATCAGGATGAGAGTTGAGTTAAATTTTATTCAAAATCTAAGTTCTAAACACTTAAAATATAAAAAAGATACAAAAACAGTAGACTTCTTTTCATTGTAGCAACAAGATGACATTAACAGATATTTACCTCACTCTAACACCTGTAGACGATACATCCTCTCCGAGAGCTTTCTGGATGGCGTTATACTTGGCCTGTAATCTTGCTATTCGATTGTTACTCAATGTGTAAGACCTGAATTTCTGTAAAGTAAATTGACATGTGAAAAATATTTAGTACAGTAAGTCTTGTACTCATTAACCCATTAACATGAGCTGTACAACTGTGCATATACACTAAAGATACAACGAGGGAGTCAAACACAGAGTCAGAGACGCTTGATATTAAGATTCCTTATATAACTGATGCAACAGGAAAGAAAATGTGGGTCTTTTTAGGGAGGTTGATGCTCTAGGGAAGTGTCACTCGGCGAGGTTGGACAGTTTACCTTTTGAATAAACAAGCAAGTTTTATAGACATATTTTCATAAAATTATGTTCAAACATCCTTTCAACACATACAGTAAGGTCCCTGATCACACAACACATACAGTAAGATCTCTGATCACACAACACATACAGTAAGATCTCTGATCACACAACAGTTTCTGTGTAACATTTTGCCACTGTCAGATATTCAAACTGCCATTTAATCAGTATTTAAGTATTATACAGAATATTTGCCTCAATAGGACAGTGGCTAAAGCAATTGCTTAGTACCCAAGAGAACAAGAATTTGATCCCAAAGTAAGGTACATTGGGATGTGCCCTTGGACAAAGCACTTGATGCATTATATGCTCATATCATCCAACTGTAAATGGGAACAGTAACTGTTGCTTGACCTATGATCACAGGGCTTTTTATTCTGATATAACCATTTGTGATGACAATTCCTTAGATGTTGGATCAATAAACTCTGTCTGTTATCTAACATACTTTGTTTTCTTACAGAATCTGTATTGTAAGTCAGTCTACTAAATCTGTTCACCAGATAATGACCAAATATCTAACAAAAAGCTGCAAAACCATACAACATCTCTAACAGACTCATTTACAGGCACTATGCAAGTGAATCTATGTTGGTGGCCATTCTCAACTAGCAGGGGCAGTGCTGATGTACCCGCATACATGTACAACATACGTTTAAATAATATCCCTCTGTTTCAAGTCTCTGCGATCGCTTCTTGTCGCTCTCGTGCGGTGATCGGGGTGGCGTGTTCTCGTCCATGAACAGACTTGTCACGTCCACGTCTTTCCGGTTGATAAGTTCTGTCAGGGACTTCTCAGTCGCCTCTAGCGATTTCCAAGTCTGGAAAAGTAGAACATGGATAATCATGCCTATTCATTTACTCTACAGACAATTTTTTGTGAATGCATTTATTGATGGCATGAAATCCTGTTACATTTTACAATGTTTTAGAAAAATTTCTTTGGCACATGAATCCCACATCAGTATGACTTCTTAACTGAAGTTATTTCTAAAACTATCTGATACAGCTTATCATTCAATTTTCTAAAGAAAGATACACCGTTTAAAGGCCTTCGATTTTGTAAATATGTGCATTCATAAACACTGAATCACATTTTCAACCAGACTGCATTTGGGGAATCGTACGAACAAGTTTAATCAACTGATAAGCAGTTAGTCATACTCACTCGAAAGCAGTGTTCCTATAAAGGCTTTTGAAATGTTTTATTTCAAGGAAATATTTACCTCATCATTATCAAGTTTGAGTTGTTCTAGAACTTTCTGTGAGGATTTGTAACTTTGAAGTAACTGGTCCTGTACGGGTTTTTGAGCACTGACTTGTCGTACCTGTAATTTACATGACAATTTATTTATATATTCAATGTAACATCCAGCGGCAAAATCTCAGCAAATAGAACAAGTCTAGCGACATTTTGTTCTAAAATTTTGTAACTAGACGTTGAACTTGGTCACTCATTTCAGCTTTTTTTTCAGTTAAGAAATCAAGGGTTGACCGCAAAACAAGTCTTTCTTTGTTTCATATTTTAAATTTACGATAGTGTTGAGGTCAACCCTCAAAATATGTTTTGTGAGTTAAGTGGTACATCACACAATACAGGTAAAATACATGTTAAAGGCGAATTAGAACAGACATGCGACTGATATGTATTCCACCCTTATCAATTATTGCAGTCGCGGGTTCAGACCCCATAAGGGGCATGATGGTAGTGTCCCTAGACAAGGCACATTAATTCCACATTCGATTTGACTCTCTGTCTTTATTCGATTGGGAGTGAGTCTTCAAAGCTGATTATCTAACTGGTAAAAACTTGTTTCACAATTGAGAATAAAGAAATCAATACCTCATCCCCTCGGCAGGACTGGAATTCAAACTTTTTTGGCAACATGAAAGCCTGGTTATTGAGCTCAAGGAATCTCTGTTTGTCCGTCAAGGGGTCCATGTGAGATATGACATTATTGAGGGAATCTATGGCCGCTGTGTGAGAATTTCTCATGTTACAGTGAGCAGTCTGGTAGATCATTACCGTTCCACGTATAGAGTTATGGTAACCAAAGTCCATGCACTGAAATGTACCAAACAAACTGCAATGTAATAAAATATTAATTAATTATTCCTTTTCATTAAGTTGACATTTTCTTAAGCCGCATCATTGCATTTAAAATTTTTTACTCATTGCTTAAAAAGTGAATATTCAACTTAGAAATTGCTGTGACCAAATATTTGCAAAATGCAAGATCAGTATATTGTATGCTGAACATGCAACAAGGAGTAAAGTCACATGACCTGCTTTATTGGAATCCATGAATCTGATTAAGTAATTACTCTTTTGCTATCTAACTGGAATTTGTTCCCTTAATAAATCTGTTGTGTCAACATATTTCATACAAAATTTCCTGTATTTTGAGCTACAAACATGCTAAAATGACACTTCAAACTTTGAATAAATGATGTAGGAGAACAATACATAATCTAAAAAAGTCAGAGGACACGAGGGATTGCTGAATAAAACTCACTAGTCACCAGTATCTACATGGTAGTTTTAAGTTCTTGACTCTGCTGGCCTAAACCATCTCATTTACACTGCTGACTTGCAAGAAGGGGGACAACTCTGATATAAATGGCCACAACATGAAATAAATGGCTTTGATGAAAGTGTTGCTTACTGTTCTAAGTTGGAACAATGTTATTATACAGTGTATATAAGTCACTATAAAATCTTAACCATTTTGCCTGCTAAATCAATTGACACATTATAGTAAAGCCAGACATTTCAAGAAGGAAATATCTTTAACTTTTTGACCAACCCTCTGAAGTATTATAAATGTTCTATAAATAAATCATCACACCTGCTGACTAATAATTTTACATGTACACAATATTGACAGGTGTTAATGGGTAATTAAAACAGAACAGCTCATCAATATAACCCTTGTTTTAAATGAAACATGCAGGATTTAATTCCAGGTAGGAAACATGCTGATAACTCCTACATATATAATATACAACTCCGGTTTGCTTGTTCACATGCTGCCTGCATCATTCACGAGAGACACCAGGATGTTTTGACTTCATGAACTGAGATAAAGAGGGTCAACTGATGCTATCTTGAAACACTTAGCAACTTTACTGCCAAGACAAATAACTTTTAAAATGTCTGAGTAGCTTTCTTACAAAAATAAACAAGACTTTGCCAGATGAACTGTTATTTAAATTAAATGATAGATAAATGTAGACAATTTCTTAATTCTTTTGTACTAAACAACACAACTTTGTGCTAAACAACAAGAATCTGCACTTAACTGAAGATTGGTTTCAATCATTTATCATGATAATCATTAAGGTCATCTTCACATCCTTGTATTATCTTTTCACGGCCAAACACTATGTTTCTCCAAAGTATTCTACACAAACTTTGAAACAGAAGGCTCACTAAATGGTGACATCCAAACATCCGGTTTAGAAACATCCTGTTTATATTTAAACTGGCAAACCACTTGGTAATTTTGAAACACATACAACTTGGCCATTTTGAAACACAAACCACTAGGCCATTTTGAAACACAAACCACCAGGCCATCTTGAACAACAAACCACTAGGCCATTTTGAAACACAAACCACCAGGTGATCTTGAAACACAAACCACCAAGCCATCTTGAAACACAAACCATTAGGCCATTTTGAAACACAAACCACTTGGCTATTTTGAAACACAAAGCACTTGGCCTTTTTGAAACAAACCACAAGGCCATCTTGAAACACAAACCACTAGGCCATTTTGAAACACAAACCACCAAGCCATTTTGAAACACAAACCACCAGGCCATCTAGAAACACAAACCACTAGGCCATTTTGAAATGCAAACCACCAGGCCATCTTGAAGCACAAACCACCAGGATATTTTGAAACACAAACCACAAGGCCATCTTGAAACACAAACCACCAGGTGATCTTGAAACACAAACCACCAAGCCATCTTGAAACACAAACCATTAGGCCATTTTGAAACACAAACCACTTGGCTATTTTGAAACACAAAGCACTTGGCCTTTTTGAAACAAACCACAAGGCCATCTTGAAACACAAACCACTAGGCCATTTTGAAACACAAACCACCAAGCCATTTTGAAACACAAACCACCAGGCCATCTAGAAACACAAACCACTAGGCCATTTTGAAATGCAAACCACCAGGCCATCTTGAAGCACAAACCACCAGGATATTTTGAAACACAAACCACAAGGCCATCTTGAAACACAAACCATCAGGCCATTTTGAAACACAAACCACAAGGCCGTTTTGAAATAATAACTACTGTCTTTGAAGGATAAGCAAACAGTAGGTTCAGATGACACTGAATGGATGTCCTAGTGATTTGTACAGAAAAGATTGGTTAAACACTCCACATACGACACTATACTTACATCCATTAGATCCGAGACATCATCGGAGAAATATTTATTTATTGCGGCATTTGCAACTTCTATGTTCAGAAGATACTCGTTCCTTGCATGTAATGCTTTCAATTTGTTCACAGAGTATTTATCTTGTTTCTGAAACAAACAAAAATATACATCCTCATATGAAAACAGCTGTCTAAATGTGTGTACACATACATGTTCACACTGAAGAAATACAGATTCTCTGGTTACTAAACAGGAAAATACATTAAATATTTTCTGAGAAAATTTCAGGTCATTTTGAGAGCTTCTAACAGTTTGATAGGTGTGTCAAAATTATAGCGGAATTATAGAACTTTGCAATATTTCGCTAAACTTTCACTTAACAACCCCAAGAACACTATAAGGCACCATTTAAAGTGAAAGTCCAGTTTGGATTCTCGACTGGATTTAACAGTTTGGAAGACAGTAACTGTTGCGGAACAATTCATCAGCAACCTGCCTTACACAGCCAAAACTTATGTATATCCCAATTGGCCATTTCTATCTTAAATACCCCTGTATCAAATAGCCCCCTACTTAAAGTGACATACAGTCAAACCTGTGTTAAAGACCACCTCCAAATAAAGATCACCCTGTGAATAAAAACACACTATTCATCTACAGTCAAAACACCTCTGAGTAAAGACCATCAGCATTCTGCAAACAACGACTTCATGTGTAACTTCCCAATAGTGGTCTCTCTTCACAGGTTTTACTGTATTTCGATGACTGTTTAATACAATGTTTGACTGTACTGTTACTAGTATCTTTACCTCATCTTCCAATTTTTCAATCTTTTTGAATTTCCGACTTCCGGATAGAGATTTTCCCGATAACTGCTGTTCCACTTTAGCCTTCTGTGATTGGACCTTCTTCAAAGCATCCTCTGCTTGTTTGCTGTCCTGCTGATGCTGGTGATATGTCTTCATTGCCTGATCAAAGTAACGAAAACTGTGTCTTAAAATACTAATTCATCCGTTCTTTTTCGCTCATTTAATAACACTCTAAAATGCATGTTTTTACTGGCCAAGCCAGCTAAATGTAACTTTCATCATGCAATACTTGGGCTGTCAGTATCAAATGATTTGATTCCTGAGAATGTTTGACCAGTCAAGCCTATGTAAAGGATCATGCACCCCTGTCCCACCCAAATCCCCACAAAAAACACTCTGACAATGTTGGAATGATTTATTTATAACCAATCTGCATTTAAGATTAACAAAATTTGCACAGGGGTGCAATCAATTCATATTTATCATCCCAGGTATTTCTAACCAGCTCTTACAAATTTACAAAAAATATCAGGGTTTGTTTAAATGCACAAACATTCATGTAAAAAAATCTTCTTTAACAAGAAACATTGCATCTGTTGTCAATCACTGCAGACACATGACAAGAAATGCTAATCAATTTGCAAACAACAAAAACCATACATCTTTTTCATGATTCAAATCCGAAATCAGAATGTTGCAAGAAAGTGAAATTTGCTATCTTAATAGCATTTACATTGATGACAAAAAATTTAAAAACTTGTTTTCTCCTGTAGGCCGGATAGATCTGAGTAACAGTTAAAAACATTTTAACTAAATCCTGGTTTCTGTTTATGCTGTTTGAAATGATAAGGAACTAAATGTTTCTTTTTAAGTTCCCCTCTTGCAGGATCTTGTCGAGACAGTAACATCTTTGTAGAGTATAGTAATTGACACAATCTTCATAAATCTTGCCTTGAAGTGTATTTCTGTATGTCTTAACAAATTATCTTTACTTGAAACATGTTGCAAGTAAAGTATCACATAGCATCTAATTTGGCAGTTTACTACTGTATATGCATAATTATGTTACATATATAGTACTCTAAAAAAATATTTCTTACATGAAATTTAGTAAGTAAAATATTTTGCTACATTTTTGGACATTTGCCATAGTTTCATATTGTGCATATATCAAAATTTTCCCTTTCATACAGAATTTCTTTAAACTTGGAATTTTGACTGAGAATCAAGTTTGAAACAGATATCTGATATAGAATTCATAGGTCACTGGCCTTGATCTTGGATTATCTGCCCTTGAAAATCAGAAAATATTAACAAAATGCTGTATTTAGGACAGATTATTCAAAATCAAGGCTGGTGACCTACTTCTTTTATTTCAGATTCAAATTCTAAATTTGAAAACATTCAATGAAAGGGACAATTTTGGTCCTTGTAGAGGAAACTGCAACAAAAAGCATCTTCTGAAAGATTGTATTAATTTCCACAATAGACCAATAATCTCCCCTATAAGTTGCAATTGATCCCAAGAATGACCTTCACCTTTAACTGAGAAGGTCAAACATTTTCTCTGTATATATCATCTCAACTTATTTAATTGGAGCAAAGCTTTGTCAAAATTCTTTCAGCAATTCAGGAGATGCTAAGAGAACAATTCTTCATCTTGAACTGCACTTACTGAAATTGCACACTTTGTATAAAATCTGCTTTTTGGAAAGTTGCTTGAAAATCCCTCATGATGTTTGCATAGTACAGAACAAAGCGGCCACAATTTCTGAGCAACATTGAGATAGAGAACAGATGGACATTCTGTCAAGTATCTGTAACAGTCTGTCTCCCAACACTGAATGAAAGTCGGCAAACCAGCACTTATAACATAATATGTGAACCACTTACAGAAATGTTATCGAACTTACAGATGCATGTCTCAGCGGGACTGTTCATTTCCATAAAAGTTTGTCTCTGAAAAGTCCTTATAAGCTTTTTTCTATCAAAAGCTAAGTACAACCATGGCATTAGATCTGGATTACTTAAGTAGCAGACGAATTTGAAAAGTCAGCAAATTCAAGTTTATCTTTTTTATATTTAAGTGCTGATTCAACACCTGTGCATAATGACCTTGGTGTTTCCCTCAGAAGGAGGAGGAAACTGTGGCTGCTTGTGCAGTCAAATAACTTAATACTGCAACTTCTGAACCCACATCAAAGGTGAACTTCCTTGCAAAAAACCACATTACCGACAAGGTGGATCAATCTAAACCAGATTTACCTTTTGTAGTTCATATAAAATTTTGAGCATATCCTCATGACTCTCAGATCCTATCTCTCTGCACTGAAAATAGAAAGGAACAAACTTTTTATAAAATATTCACACAAGTAGCAATATAAAACTACAGTTGCCAAAGAAACAAAGCAGGCATATAAACACATTTAGAAGCCAGAACATGACATCTGCAGTACGCTATTTACTCTTTCCAATCATAGCAAGTACATCCTTTCCCAGTGTTTGATTCAGGCTTTTTTTTCCTCAAAGTATTCTCATTTACAGTCATTTAGTAGTATTCTGTTACCTAAAAACATTACTGGGTATCTGACTCCTAAATGTAAACCCTCAACATTTTAAAGCAGTCGGCCATGATTAAAAAGAAGTATAAAGTACAGTTCTCCGCCCACACTGTGAATGTCACATTTTACCACCCTCACCATATGGGCAACATACAGGAGCCCCGATTTACAGGAGCCCCGATGCAGCCGGACAGGTTATCAGTGTGTTAGGAGCCAATAACAGATCCTGCAACAGTACTTTTACAAGATTCATCATGTATCTCTCCTATTTATCAATATCTTATAATGTATACAAAATTATCTCATTATATTGCCACATTGCCTCATAATATGTCACAGCGTTGTAACAAACTCGGCATTTTTTCCTCCTACACTGCTACACATAGACAGCCGAAACCGCTTTTTTTTTTTCAGAATTTTGATATTGACCTATATATACTCCTGTGGCAGCAGACATTTATAAACCTGCAATGACATCATCAATATTCATGTATAACATTGGAGAGAAAAAAATATATGGTACGACAGCGAATAGATCAATATCCCACAGACAGTTTTAACAGCTCTGGGGATATTCTTGGAAAAGTCTGTCAAATTATTCCAGTACGGTAAAACATTGTTAACTGAAGGGTTCTTCATCACTGATAAAACTCTGACCACAAAACATTAATATAAGAAGACAAATTATATTCTTGTTTTCCTATGGGAGATTGTTTGGATATATAATGTACATGAATGATGTCCTGTTTTGGGTCAGTAAATGGCCAAACAATCATTTGGATGCTAGTAGCAATTTTCTTCAAATTTCTGTAAATCTTTCATTCTAACACTTTCACACTTTCATCAAAGGATTTTGGCACTTTCACAGGGAGATTTTGGCACTTTCACACTTCCATCAAAGCATATTGGCAGTTTCACACTTTCATAAATGGATTTTGGTACTTCCACATTTTCTTCGCTGCGACTTTCACACTTTCATATAGGGATTTTGGCTATTTCACACTTTCATATAGGGATTTTGGCACTTTCACACTTTTATAGGGATTTTGGCACTTTCACATAGGGATTTTGGCTCTTTCACACTTTCATATAGGGATTTTGGCACTTTCACACTTTCATATAGGGATTTTGGCACTTTCACACTTTCATATAGGGATTTTGGCTCTTTCACACTTTCATATAGGGATTTTGGCACTTTCACACTTTCATATAGGGATTTTGGCACTTTCACACTTCAAAGTTTTTGTACTCTGACTTCATCATGGCCATGAATATCAATCTGGCCATTCTGAGAATGACTAACTTGATAAAATGATTGAACACAAGTCTTGGCACTACACATTACCTTTTTGAAAATGCGCTGAGAATTATCCTGTATTTCTGAAAGTCTGTTGAAGACGTGAGAACCACAGATTTCGGCGAGTATTCCGTGATCATGACTCTGTTTACGTGTAATCTCAAGTAACTGTGACCAACAATTGAATGTACTGAACTTGTCCCAATGTTCACGTCTGAAAAAAAAAATCAATTCAACTATGTATAAACATAGATACTCCAAGAAAAGTTATCACTTACATTCTAGAATACCTTCGCTTGCTTTTGCATGCACGCAGCACTTTCGTCATTGAGATGAATGATATTTGCTTATCTTTTATCTATGGTGGCCATGTTTTACAATGATACAGTAAAAACTATTGGAATTGAAGAGGGACCAATCATTAAGGTGAACACTATGCACCAACTAGAGGATGCTTTTGTAAAAAAGCGCATGTCTCCCCCACTGCTGAGAATAACTGTGAATGGAAACAGGAATGGAAATGGAGATAAGATAATGTAAATACCCGGTAGTCACTTCAATGAAGGCTGTCTATGGATGGTTTCTATTGTTAAGGTTGTATGAGAAGATGCTTCCTAAACTGTTTGTTTTTAACCAGGTATTCAATTTTGAAAATCCTGGTTATTCAATCAGCGTATGGCAGGCGGGGGGCAAGCGAAATTGCACTTGATGGTCATATCATATATAGTTTCACAAAATGAAATTAAATGAAATTGTGTCTGCTCCATAATTCTTCAAACCTTTAAAGGATTTTGATGATACTTAAAACAAACGTTCATATTGTCAGATTTTTTACACTATTGAAAGACAACTCAAAAGGCGAAGGAATGGGGGGACGGACGGACTGGGGGACGGACTGACCCCCAGTTTGGTGGGGTGTAGGGGGTCAGGTCAAAGGAACTCTAGTTATCATCCGGAAATGAGAAATTGACCAACGGTCGCTTGCCTTTGACCTTTGACCTACTGACCCCAAAAACAATAGGGATCATCTGCTCTATAAGACCAATCATCCTATGAAGTTTGAGGTCTGTAGGTCTAAAGGAACTCTAGTTATCATCCGGAGATGAAATGACCGGCGGTCATTGTGACCGGGGGGGGGGGGGGGGGGGGCCCGGAGGGTTGACCTTTGACCCACCGACCCCAAAAACAATAGGGATCATCAGCTCTATAAGACCAATCATCCTATGAAGTTTGAGGGCGTAGGTCAAAAGGAACTCTAGTTATCATCCGGTTGAGGCAAATTGAGGGGGGACGTGATTTTGATTTGAGGGCGCTGTGGCCTTGGCCTTTGACCTACTGACCCCAAAAACAATAGGGATCATCGCTCAATAAGACCATTCATCCTATGAAGTTTGAGAGCTGTAGGTCAAGGGGGGGGGGGGGGGGGGGGGGGGGGGGGGGGGGGGGGGGGGGGGGGGGGGGAAGGAACTCTAGTTATGGCGGCGAGGAACTGGGGGGGGGGGGGGGGGGGGGGGGGGGGGGGGGGGGGGGGGGGGGGGGGGGGGGGGGGGGGGGGGGGGGGGGGGGGGAAAACAATATGCACCGGGGGGGGGGGGGGGGGGGGGGGGGGGGGGGGGGGGGGGGGGGGGATTCCCCCGAGGTGGGGGAGACATAATTAAAACAGATCGCATGTCACATCTCTTAGAGACAGGCATTATTTGCATTACTGAAGTAAACTAAGATGTTTGACCAACCCCTTTTTAAGTCTGCATGAGACACCAATCTAGGTACACTGGCCATGCACACACACTGTACAAATGGCCAGCAGCTGTATTGCTGGACACTTACATCTTAAATTCGATCAGATTTGATTATTCACCAACAATGTCTGATGTTATCATTAGACAAACAATTGTCAACCAGTCATTCCTTTACAATATAAACCATAATATTGATAATGTAGACCATAATTACAAACAACAAAATGAATGTATAGTGACGTAAGTATATATCGCAACATTGAACCATGAAGCATTCCATCTTTCATATCAGACAACACTATCAGTAGTTTAAAGAGATGCTCACTGAAAATTTTACCCACTAAATAACAAACACAGCTGATGCATGATATGCACTACCCATAAACAATAGATGCATCAACATGAAACAGCCATCTCCTTAAATCTGTCAGTGCTCTTGTATAATTAAGCATGGCTACAAAATAAAAGGCTGCTTAAAATAAAGCAAAGGTGCAGTGTATCAGCAAACACTATTAAAGTTTACAGATCTTCAAACTGTTTCCCTCTACCAGTATTAACAGCTATTATGGAAGTGATGAATGTCACGAGCACTAACAAAGTTCTATGCTCCTACGTTTATGAATAAATTATGCAAATGAACCGCCATATTTAAGCAATAGATGCGGGGCGGGGGTGGAAATTGACAGCTTGTCCGTTTGCAAAGCAGCTTGCCACGCGTTTAACAATTTTCTTCCATGTAAGAAAAATTGATGGTTTTTGATTGAATATTGAATGATAAATAAAAATAAAAAGAAATATGATAAAAAAGACCAATGATTGATCGGCTACTAGCGTTATTAAAGTTCAGAAATTAATCGGAGCGACTGAGATTCGGCGGCGGGGCGGCGGGGGGGCGGCTTGGGGGCTGAAGATAGCCTTTTAAACCAACTTTGAAATTTTTTTGAACATGCAGACAATTTTTTCTAACAGATATTTGAATATACTTTAGGAAACTACCAAGTTCATCAATTTATGTCCACTTCATTTAAAGTGTCTGGAAGTTAAATTCGTTTTTCACATAAACTTGTTTCTATCATCAAACAGTCTGCATTGATCAATAACGGTTATACGTCAAACTTAAAGCCTCTTGCGAACTGCATTATTCCCGCTTGACCGGTAGATCAAAGCAAACTCGAGTAACTTTTATAATTTATATAATGGCAAACAAATTAAACTGTATCTTACGTTCATCTATAAAAAAACATTCGACTGATTCAAAAACGAACGAGTAAATTTGAATATAGTTGGGTTAGCCGGTAAACGCCCGCGCATCTCGTTTGCCATTTTACATCCGGTTGTAGGGGGGGGGGGGGGCACGGGTTGGGGAGTATGTTTAAGCAAAGTTAGCAGGTAATACTCGACTTTCTGTAAGATTGGACTGACGGGACAACATGCATGATTCCTATAACTGCCCCTTATAAACTTACTAGAAACAAGTTCTCGCGTAAACCAGATTTTCAATCCCTGTATGGTAGGTCTTATTTTTGTATACGGAAAAGAAACGCAGCGCTGTAAGAGACTCCAAATGTTTGAGTACTAGATATACGCTGGCTTCAAAGGAAGAAGGTATCGGAAATATAATTGAAAACATTATCAATTCCATTACTGAGACAAATTGTTGTTGGACAACTGCCTATTCTGACATGCATATTACATGGCTATGATTATTCTGTAACTCAGTTCCTCATTCACATCTGGATCTGGTAGTTTTTTCTCATCATTGTATGTCTTATTACATCTTATATATTTAGAGAAATCCATTAGTGTCATGGAGCCAGTTGTGATGGGCCATGACTATCAAAGAAATTGGCTTTTAAGTGCAATAATTTATATTCACATGCTACTTGAAAAATATATAGACAATAAAAGCCTCCCTTGTGAGAATGGCATATAAAACTTACAACAGATTTTTGTCCTCCGCCAGCCTAATTAATTATGCGAAAATGTATCAACTTATCTATGTACCAACCCTCTAATTATGCAGATAGACAAAAGGAAATTGCACCACTCAATTCACACTCACAACTTTTCCCTTTGTACCTAATACATCACTTCAAAGCCAAACCACTTAAGAATGTTATTCGGTTATTTGGTTATTTCGTTTTCATGTAAGTCAACTGTTGAAACAATTACTGGCAAAGAAGCTCGGGGTTTCTATATATAAACAAAGACCTGCTGGTAGCTAATTTTATCTGTTGCAGTGCATTCTGTTTTTAGAAATAGAAAGAAAAAACTCTGAACGAAGCAAAGCTTGGTCTGGGAATCATTACTTAATTATGGCATCACTCATATTTACAGGAGCTGCCCTCTAAGGATTGTGGTATAGATATTTTTCCTCATTAGGGCATAACAGCTGGTTATCTGGTTGGGAAAATATTACACATTTTTTTCATCTATATATCATACTTCTTGCTGTTTAGTAAAGATAAATGTACTGATCATTTAAGTTTTCTGGGTAGGACAAATATTTATAAGAACCGTAGCTGACTCTTCTACATTTTCTAAAGTTTCTGAAAAGATGTTAGCCATCATTCACATTGGACAGTGTCATTAATTAATTGTGTGTGATGTTTACTGAAAATCAAATGAATGAACAGTGAACACTGCAGATCATGATCAGAGACGACACAAATGTACAGGCTGATTATGATCTGACTGGGAAGGCAAAATCATTTGCAATGGTAAAATTTTGAAAAACTTGGAATTATCACCGCTACACATTGATACGGCCTTGCATAACCTTAACAACCACATTAATCCACTTGACCGAACCTACATGACTGATTGTGCGTATACTTTTTTTAGTGGCTTCGAATGTGCAACATCGCATTCCTTGCAAAAACGAAAAACAGTAACTACAAGAACTTGCCCTTTAGGGGCACCTACCCCAGAGCCATCTGCCACTGAGGTACAGCTGTCACCGAGTTCTTTGTTACAAAATATGGTGTCACAGTCATCATTACATGAATCATTTTTATACAGATGAACCCGAGTTGGTGGAAATTACCTTTATCAATTATCCCCCTGCCTTAAAAAGTCAATACCAATGTACAGTCAAACCTGTGTTATAGGCCACCTTCAAATAAAGACCGTTCTGCAAATAAAGACCAGCAGAGGTATTACAGTGTACTTCACCTGTATAGTAACTCCTGTGAAAAAAGACCACCTGCAAACATAGACCACATTTGTAACTTACCAACAGTGGTTTTTGTTCACAGGTTTGCGACTGTATACAAACTTACCATTTCTTTATTTTAATACACCTCCTGTACTAAACAACAATTCTACTTAAAGTAGCCACCTATGATGCCATACTTAGATAGTAAGTTAAAACAGGTGTGACTGTTTACCACTTAACGACACTTAAACCAAATTCATTCATGTTTCTGCAGGTCATTTTCTCTTCCTGTTCCCACACTTAGCCGGAATATTTCTCTATAGAAGCACTCTAACAACTTGTGACAATATAGCAGGATAAGTGTTCTATGACCAAAGTTCATAGATTAGGTGTTCTTTTCACTTTGGTATTCAGTATATTATACTGTTACAGTATTATTTTCATTGGCAGCTAGCTAGAACTATAGCTCAGAGGTCGAGTGGTGTCATAAGGCATTCCACTTTGCATTGCAAGGTATATCACTATTCAGTGCAATTCAAATTCCGGATTCAGTGTTGCGACAAATATATGTACTGTAAAATGTGTGGAAAAAACCACTGTTCGGAAGTAACAAATGTGATCTATGTTTGCAGGTTGTCTTTATTTGGAGGTGGTAT
Source organism: Saxidomus purpurata (assembly GCA_022818135.1). Taxonomy (NCBI): domain Eukaryota; kingdom Metazoa; phylum Mollusca; class Bivalvia; order Venerida; family Veneridae; genus Saxidomus; species Saxidomus purpurata. The sequence continues at coordinate 37,639,064 of JAFMSR010000011.1, forward strand.
GTAACACAGGTTTGCCTGTAAACAGTTCCTGTCAAGCAGCAACCTAAAATTGGTGGCTGCGTATAATAATGTTAATGTTATATAAAATGGCCAGTTGTGAAAAAACAAACTTTGCAGCTTTAAGGCAGGTAGTCACTTAAATGAGGTAACCAATGGACTCCAACTACACTGCAACCCCGTTATAACGCGGTAGTCGGGGTCCAACTGGTCAGACCGCGTTATAAGTGAGACTCTTTTTATAACGCGGTCTGACCATCGGCCGCTGTTTTCTTGCATAACGCGTACATTATAAACGCGAGTACCCCACCCACCTAACTAAATTAAAGCATATTGATGTTTAGCACGCATCATGTTTTTATGAAATCGAGAGGTTAAATTGTAGAAAATAACGATTCTATGTAAAATAAATTAGTTAATTAAGCACGAAATTAAATATATAAAAGAGAAATTCTTACGTAAATATTTGCTATTGAAAACGAAAGTACATTCATTTTCCGAAAATGATGGCTAAAGTGAAAGTACTTTTTTGTTAAAACAAACAATAAGTTTTGTAATTGATTTATTTAAGTTCAGGTAAGCCTGCAATCAAAGATGCGCAAACAAATATTAATTCACACGATTTAGAAGTTATTGTCTAACAAACAAAGAGGTCAGCTTGTGAATAACGGAGCCGTGAAAAAATACCAGTAAGCAGTAATTGTTTTAACACTTCTTTGTTAATAGAGGCTTGATACCAGTTGAGTGACAAAGATCAATTAACAACCTGCCATGTTGTTTATTTACTTTTTCGAACATTCGTTTTGTATAGGGACAATGCTGTTTTGATAGAAATAATTTTGGTCGATCCCGAAATTTTTGGGAGCCAAGACCCAACCGCGTTATACTGGGATTCGCGTTATAACGATGCGCGTTATAACGAGGTCGCAGTGTATACTTCTTGAAAAGTGACTTCATTGAATATAACACTTCCTGCATGTCCCCTATGGACATTGAATATAATAATTCTTGTCCCCTATGGCAAAAAATAAAAGTGGTGACAATTACGCTCAACCCTATAAGAACGTTTCACTTAAATGAAGTCAAAATTAAGAAAAACCAATGATTATAGAATCCCTGTTCATCTAAAACTTGTGAAACAAACTTACTTCTGTTTTTCCTGCTTATGTTTGGCCCAGGTGCTTTTTACAAGTTTTTCTAAGTTTCTGGAGTATTCTGCCTCGAGGTCGGCTTTGCGGCGATAGAACTCCTGCACCTCCTGGACCATGGCCATCTGGGTCTCTAAACGTGACTCCAGACATTTTAACTGCTCAGATAACTGCTGTCTAATGTCTGAAAATATACAAAATAAGTTTTTTCTATTACTAATCTTTTGAAGACAATTCAAACCACTTCTGCTGAAAAAAACAGAGGAATCTCAAACTCTTTTAAGTCAAAGTCCTGCTTATCTGAAAGTCTTTTGCTGGCTCTGCAAATTTATTTTCAAATAAATTTAAACTGTTTAAGTCAAATTCTATTTAAGCTACATTACTTTCGAGTTGTTCAAGTCTCACGAATGTTCCACTTACCGAAAGCTATCTGTATATTTAATTAGATACTGAAAAGTCGGTAAACTGGTAGACATTTCTGCCTGGTAAATATCTAGGATATTTTTGGTTCAAGGTCTGTTTCTACTTAATCTTAATGTGTGATATACTATGATATAATGTCATAAAAACAGGGTAGAATGTGATATATGGCAAGTTGAGAACATAACATGCTTTACTTTATGCCAGGAAAATAATATGACAGCTAAAATATGTCAGCTAAAATATGTCAGTAAACTTCAGTGTATATTGGGAGTACATGACATTTGTATTCTAGTATCACTATTTTTTCTCTGAAATTTGGGGGGTGGGGAGGAAGTGGGGGTCTTAAAGTGGATGCAGCAGTATTTAAATTGTTAGTAAGGCATCTTTATCTTCTATAGCAGCTCACCTAAACATGAAGCAAAACAAAAAAGTCGTTCAAATCAAAACTGCTTTTCAATAGTATGCAAGGACACTTTAATAAGTCCCTCCTGCGAAGAAAAAAAATTCCTTAACTAATAGCAAAAGCATTGACAATAAACGTGAATCTGGATTAATTTAACTATTGTTAATAATGAGCAGTACTGGGTTCCAAGCCGATGTCCAAGATTACGCAGGTATGCTGAATAATACTGCTTTTAAATTCAACACTTCTTCAAAACTTTTCTACACTTAAACATTAAGCCTTGGGGCAGGTACAATGTCCGTATCAAGGAAATAATATGTAATATTTAAATTTGAAATGTTAACTGCTGACTCATCACATAATATGAGATGAATAACTGTCAATTTACTGCAATTTCAACAGCAGTAAAACACTTTTATAGTCTATATGAAATATATAAATGACTTGTTGAATGACACAATTAAGTGTATAAATTGTTTATCAACTTCTTATGGATCAAAAACCGTTCAAAGTTTTTGTGACATTCCTCAGTTGGTCACATTGAACCAGCTGACATGGCTAGTGATAATATTATATATGATTAATTTAACACAGGGACTGTTCAAACTGTTCATAACACATTACCCTACGTACCCTTAATAATTGTAGTATGTACACATGACCAATAACTTAAGAAGTCATTACTTATTTAAGTATCATTATCATTACTACTATCATCATTATCATCATCATCATCACTATTATATTATTTCTATTTGGAGAGACGTAGAGTTTGAATTTGTCAACATTAAAATAATATTGGAAACCTTGTATGACTGTGTGATTTAATTGAGGCTTCATCGAAATTTCTAAATTGGACTGTCAATTATTGCAATCTGGACAGTACCCCCTGTCCATATAGATTATGATCTGAGAGCAAAGCTCGATGAAACTTCTGTGGAAATGCTTGAAGTTGTGACAAAGCAAAATGTTAAATTACAGTGCCTATAACTAGTATTATGTGGCCTGATAGAGTTCACAATGTGACAAATACTCAGCCTCACAGTGAACAGAGTTGATGTGTTTTTGTTGTTTGTAAAAAAAAAACTGCTTGAAAGTATCAAAATACTTCTATTGTCATGTAACAACATTAATAAACTATTAAAGCAAAGCAAAGTTAGAGAAAGATAATAATCAAGGTCATGAAAATAAATACATTTAATCACTTCATGCTGTTGGATATGTGTTTACAGTGACATCCCTGTTGGAAAACCCAGAGCAGAGGCAGTCAGAAGGACATAAAAATCTCTGTTACCAATGTTTTACACAAGCATAGCATGCAAATAATGCCAGTAGGTAACGTTTCAAGACAGTTACACAGCTGGTACACTACAGTTCAAGATGTTACTATGAATGTTTAGAAATTAGAGAACTGTGGGACATGATGCAATGCACACACATAAAAAAGAACAAGAGATTGTTTGTAAAACATGTATGCCCACCTCACAGCAGCCAATTAGCCAATCACGTTAAAGGTCACCGTGACCCTGACCTTTGACCTTTAGAGCTGAAAATTGATAGGGGTCATCTACTGGTCGTGATAAAACTTCCTAAAAAGTTTGAGGAAACTAAGCCAACACATTCTCAAGATATTGATTGGACATGTTTTTTCTGTTAACGATCATTGTGACCATTGACCTCAAAATGGAGATGGTCATCTACTGGCCATGACCAACCTATCTACAATGTTTGAGGACACTAGGCCAAAGCGTTATACCTCTAGTAATTGATTGGACATGGTTTGTCTATTGACAGACAGACAGACAGATCGACAGACAGACCGACGGATCGACAGACTGATGTGTGAAAACCAATATTACCCTCCATCTTCGATTAGGGGGCATAATAAACAATTATTTACAATATAATAACCATAAAGAGTAATGAAAACATATAAAACAAAAAGACATTTTAATAATGAGTATTTTTCCACAAAAAATATATGTATGTAGATGAATAAAATTCATGCCAATTAGCCATATACATGTATGTATGATAAAGAGTCAATGTATATGTACATAAACTAGGTACTTAGAACAGCCATCTAATGATCATAAGATTAGTCACTCTGTTACAGTCCTGGCCAAGACTTTTAAATATTTCAAGAGCAACATCCTAGTTGATATCCTATTGTTTAAAAAGCATCACACAAAATTAATGAAATCAGGATCATAAAGTTTAATGTCTGCCTAAGTTACATCCTTTGTTCTGACTGAAGGAAATGACAATGAGTTTGTGACAAATTGATTTGATTATCTCCCTTTTTCTCAAACAAAATGTTATAACTTTGAAAGAAATGCTTTAAAAGCAATATAAAAATTATCAAACCTTTTAAATTTTAGACATCATTTATCTCCATAGAGCATAAAATGAGGGAAGATGGATTTTAAAAGCACTTGCAAACAATAAACTGTCAAAACTCTTTTGTTTAAGTTAATCTACTTTTTTTTTTCTAAATCCAATAACAGGAGTGGATATTAGATACTAATCAAAACAGTATAAAACAGCTGAGGTTAAACCTATAAGCTGCACCTGAGTCCATCCAACTGAATACCAGAAATAAGCACTGAGATTTACTGTTTGTTTTTTGTAGCATATTTTCCGCACTTTCATGAACAGTGGTGAGAATATTTTGGCAACGGAAACTGTGAATGATAATACTCATTAAGCAGGCACCTTTTAACGTCTGTTAGTCTATAGTTAAGACACACGCATACCTCATCATGCTGTGAAATTTGTACAGAATTATCTAAGAATTCATCATAATCATGAATGCAAATACCTTCATGAGTCAAAATAACCCATGATAGAATATAATTCATAGGAGTATATATTATATAGAATTATAAATAAACTTCAAAGAGGGCAAACTTTTTTCATGGGGCATTTATGTAGGTTTTATAAATGCCTGGCATAACATTCATTGATTTGCTTTGTGTCCTATTGTTTGATTTAGGTCATACATGTCTGTACAGTTTTTCAAGTGTCCAAAGACATTTTGAAAGCTGGACATGTTCTGGATCAATGGTACAAAACAAACAGCTTTAAGTCTGTTGACATACGCAATTAATGTCCTTGAAATCTGAAAGTATGACTTCTAAATGCTGAACTCTTACTTAAACCTTGCCGATATAGAGGTATTAGTGTGCTCAGCTGTGACCAGACAGCTTTCTCATCTATGCAGTCTGATCATGATCTACACCATTTTGTATTCAATTAGTAAATTTCCACCATAACTCAGATTAAACAACACTGACTTCAACATCAAGTATTTCCCAAGCACAGACATACAGGCCTCTGTCAGTATATAGTCTGGTTTATTTTACACTACCAAACACTGAAATTGGTGCTCTATATACATCATTCTTGCCAATGTTTTCGTGTATTATTTCACTGACATCCCTTTAAAAACAGAATGCATATTGTGCATAGAAGAATACACACACCGGTTTAATCAATTTTCATCCTTAAAGCAACCCCGGTTAATTAAAACAGCTGTCATTCAACAAGATTGAAATGCCTTTGTTTTTTTCTACAAGCTGTGACTTAGGAAGTATTGACCCAGATGATAGTTGACATACTGCAGAACCAAACATAAAAATAGCCAAACTTTTTCTACCAATACAAAGAATTTTTCACCAGAAAATAGCAAATCTATTGATTTAAGAATTATGGTTGATTAATATCATGGCATATCACATCCCTCGTCAAACAAAAGCAAAGCAATCTGAAAATTGGAGGAGGCTGCAGTCAGCAAGTCACGATGAGTAATCAGTCCTGATCTCTGCTGAACCAGTCGGAAATACTGCTCTCGAAAAATGTGTAAAATTGAAAAAGATGTGTATTCCTGATAAATTGTCTATTTCAAACCCATTTTTCTCTCTAAAAATATGATTTTATCAGTACCGTCTGATTGTATACATACAGTTAGCAAACGATTTATGTCGAGCAGACTGTGTCGAGTATCGGTTACTTAAAATTGGTTGTATAAGGCCGATACTTAACTTCAATTACATTTTAATGTACTTTTAAACATTAGAAGTGGAATATAGTACAATATTTACACAAAGTATTGAAAACTGAGAGTAAAAGATGCTATAAAAGGTAATGTCCTGGTATTAGATTATTCTACTGCCCTTAAGGGTGGGGAATACCATCGAATAACCAATTTAATCTTCTATAAACATGCTAAAACCATGAAATATGTACAGAAAATGCACATTTAACTTAAATAGTTAAAAGCTTAAACATTACCAATATATCTGTTCTTTTTCCTAGACTCTGATCTATTTGATTTAAGCAAAGAATCCATGATTTATAAACACCACATTTTATCCATGATAGAATCTAGAGTATTTTCCTCACTATACCACCATCACAACACACTCAATGAATGAGACACACACAACATAATATTGGTGAGGGGCGATCAATGAGTAACCGGTGTAGAGTAAAAATAGTTTATGAACTGGCAACTTATCAATAGTCATGATCTATTAACTATCCTGTGGTTATTTATATATATGTATTTAATGTATGTGTGTATTTTGAGAGGTTACTAGATACTAAAGATTAAATGTACATATAGTGGGAAGGACAAATGTTACAGCTTATAATGTAAATATTATGAATTTCAATGTACTGACAAATACAGTAATAATTTCTTTGTTTTTTTTTATCATTATTTTTGTTAAATCAAGTATCAAAATAGTTTACTTTGTGTTTATGGCATGACTGCTCTTGAAATATAGTTATTTAAATGTTACCCACTAAAAGGGACATTTCTGTTGAGCGCAATTAATTGTTGAAAAGGAGGCTCCCTTAAAATCTAGTGCAGATCATGATCAGACTGTGTCAGCAGTGTCAATAATGATCTTTTTTTGTCCTATTCTATACAGTTATCACTACAACTATGTACACGGCAAATTAATTATCGCAATTAAAAACATATTATCAACTATCTCAAACAATTGCTTCACAATCTTATTCAATGTGCAAAAAAATTTGTAACGACCCATTACACTAATTTCAAGTTTATTAACTTCCTGTGAATATCATTTGAAAAGATCTCAGTTCCGCTGATACCAGCAAGCTGTTTCAGTTTGAAATCCTAAAAATAAATTAACTTTTTATCTTTTATAGCCAAGGCCTGTTTCCCACCTTGTAGACTGAATACAGGGTACTGTAGAATGGCTGATCATAGACCAGTCTTGGCTGATCACAAAAGAGTATATTTATGTTTCTATCTCAAGAGGATTCTGAGGAGACTCAGGAATGAGTTTTTAAGTGCAATTGTTATTTTTTGTTTGAGCTTGGCAGAGACCTCTCTGCTGCAGCTAAAATAGATACAGCAGTACTTGTACCCAGCAGGTGCAGTAACAACTCTACATGGGATGCAATGTCTGTATAATGATACTTTTTTGATGAATTCTGTGCAAAACCGTTGTAAATTTATATAAGAGAGGAGGATGCTGCATTTGTTTTGCATCAAAAACTGGAATTTGCAGCTTAGTCTAGTGTGTCAATAAGAATTGCAAAACAAATAACATGTTTATATCAAAGCTTTTAATCTAATAGAGTGCAGTCGTTGTTTGCAGCTTGGTTTTGTAATCTTCGTCAGCTCATTCTACTTATATAGGGTTATATATCACTGACTGGGTCAGTTCACTCAGCAAATAGGCTACAAAGTGGACAACTGAAAGGGCCAGGTTCTTAGAGAGATTCAAACTCTTGACCTCCAGCATGGTCCTTTTGATCTGTCATTTAAACTTCATTTATTGGAATTTTTCTACTAGTGGAAAACATATTTCTGATCACTGCAGACTATGATTATTCTAAAGATGGATGGTTTATAGAGCAGACCCTGGGATTTTGTGCTAAGACCCTTAAAGGGCTGACTACACATTTGACTACACTGTTCACAGTAACTTTATGAAACAATCCCCGAAGTTTACAAATACAAACATAGACAAGACACACTTTTAGAAATGTAACAGACAAAAGGTAATTATAGCCAATTTAAACTAATTAAAATGTATTACAAGTATTATATAAAGTTTTATCCCAACTTTATAAATATTTATTCTAAATTTAGACAATAAAGGAAAAACAACAACATGTGGTCTATGACAATATTTATGACATGTCTACCTTGTATGAAATAAAAACAAGCAGACAGCATAAAATATCCTAATTAATGTAAATTAGTTTACATTCCAGTAAATGCACTGCAGACAGCATGCTACATTGTTTTCTTTGTCTCACCTACATTTCTCGCTAATTAGCGTTAATTATTTTTTTATTTCTATTAATTAGTGCCAGATACCTACATATTCAATTAATACTATATTTCATTACTTTGACATGACTTTGTATGAGTTGTCATGTCCAGAGAAACAAAGACATTTATGTACAACAATTAACAGATTTACAACCTGTATTTTGTATACAGTAAATAAACTACACACAGACACAGGTTGTAAACTGTACATGTTTCCACTCCTAGACCAGGCCAGATTCCCAGAAGTCATGAAAGCAATTACTAAGCAATTACAGACTCCCTGCTTCCCACGCTGATAAGTAATCCATCTTCATGGTCAGAAAGATTTAAACGGCAGTGCCTGTCTGGGAAAACAATGAATTACTTGGTCAAAACGTGTTAGCCTTGTTTTGATATACCTATAGGACATCAATGTCATACCATATTAACCTTTGAACACTGTACTCTGCTAGTGGCAAGTGATCCAATGCTTTGACGGCCACTGCAGATCATGATCATCCCACACATCTGTGTAGTCTGATTATGATCGTCATTGTTTTCAATTCGCTGAGCACCCTTTTGAACAACAAATGGAACAAATAAATTTCAGAAATTTAGCAGTCAGGTTTAAAAAGTTGATATAAGGTCTTTAATGAACTTCATTCAAGCATTCTCAGAAAGAGGGCTTTTTTTAAAGCTTTTTTTTTTAAGCAAAAAAAGAAGTTAACGGTAATGTAAAATGTTAATTTTGCTTGTTACCAGGAACAGCAAGTAAAAGAGATGCTTGCGTTTTTTAAAAGTCAAAAACCTTTATTCTCTCATTTCAGGATTTACAAGAAAAAATGCTAGTGGTCACTATGAGTATTAAATGGGAGAAATTTGTAAGCTCATTTTCCAGCCCCTACTACATCCTGCTCAGGTACCCATATTGTGATGTATTATGGCATGTTTCAGTGTATCTATACCTAGTATGATTCCAGCTAATTGACAGCAACAATTAGCACCTAAGTGAATGATTATTCCAGCTATAATCAGGACTAATTTACTTACAATCAGATCATTTTAATTGTATGCTGGTAATGTAACACCATCCTAAATTATGTATACAGTAACACTGATGAACTGAGACCTCCAGGAGATGTGATAAATGTGGCCATTCACAGCAGGTGACTGCCCAATACACAATGCATTTTGAAACTGTTTGAATCAGTGAGTGATCAAGTACACAGTTTATATACACAGTATCCAAAGCATTATATGCAACACTAAGTCATAAGGTAACCTGACTTACTTCCCTTTTTTATTAAATGATTTCATTCAGGCGAAATGCAATCTGCATAGAAGATATGTAGAAGATATGAAAATCTTTTGTGGAAATACATGATGATCAAATTGCAAATCATGATCTGCATTGTTAAGTTAAACAAGAGGGCCAAGATGGCCCTATATTGCTCACCTGAGTCCTACTTATGACCCAATGTGATCAAAATTGGACCGTCTGACCTAGTTTTTGACCCCACCTGACCCAGACTCGAACTTGACCTAGAACATTGACCAATTCTCATGATGATTATATGTAATGAATGTGGCCTCTAGAGTGTTATTGTAAACAAGGTTTTACTTTGATTTGACAGTGTGACATAGTTTATTGATCAACCCCACTTGACCCAGATTCAAAGTTGACCTAGAAATCATTGAGACAAACATTCTAACCAATTTTCATGATGATTTAGTAATAAAAGTGGCTTCTAGAATGTTTACAAGGTTTTCCTTTAATTTGACTGTGTGACCACCTTTAACCCCAGATGACCCAGATTTGACTAGATCTAGAAATCATTGAGTCAAACATTCTAAGCAACTTTCATGATGATTGAGATGTAAACTGCAGCCTCTATTACATACACAAGGTTAAGTGGGGCCCGACAACAGACAGGCCCAACAACAGACAGGCCCGACAACAGACAGGCCCGACAACAGACAGGCCCGACAACAGACAGGCCCAACAACAGACAGGCCTGACAACAGACAGGCCCGACAACAGACAGGCCCAACAACAGACAGGCCCAACAACAGACAGGCCCGACAACAGACAGGCCCAACAACAGACAGACACCAGGTGATCAAAATCGCTAACCTTGAGCACTAAGTCTTCGTCCTCAGGTGAGCCAAAAAACAAGAGGATCACTTCCTGCAAGCACACTTAAATTTGAATACCTAATTAAAGATGACATGCAGTTTACGTCATTTAATTGTTTTTTCTCCAGTCGATCAGCTCACAATTACAAACTTAAAACCATCTGGTGATTCTGGAAAGAATATTTTAAAACAGTCTCGAGATATAACTCGAGAAAGGGATTATATATGAGACAACAGTGTCAAAACTATAGATTCGAAGGAAGATTTGAAATCAATAATATTATAACATACCAAAAATATGCGGTCCCTCAGTCAGGACGTCATCTCCCGCTGGTCTGGTACAAGCAAACAGAGAGATACGCGAACCCTGTCTCACATACGCTGGCATATTTCTAATCAATTTCCTATCATCTATGCACAATATTCCAAATTCTTCTTCCACATTCAATATTTTCACTCATTCCAAATTACTCATCCGATTTCACATTTTGTTTCAAACATTGTAGTAACTTTGAACTTAGAGAAAATTGATTTTTACCAGGGCTGCATGAGTCTTTCACAATTATTAATAAAATTTCATTTACACTGCGCCTCTGGTTCCCCAAAACTGTCAAAATATAACTCATAGGCTTCCTAAAACGTTAATTACATCGCAAGACCGGTGTGCCTCTAAGAATGTGTGCAAGAGTGTTGCATTGAGTCTGTGAGTTAATATATCACATTTCACTTTGTCTTCCAATGTTTCTTTTCCTTTGTTCATTTTTTGCAAGAAGATTCCCAGCAAATCTGGATCATACCTTCCCATGAAGAATTTTACAGAATCTTGCAGTTTCTTCAAGGTCTTTAATCAGAATTTCTACTAACATGTTTCAACACCACAATTTAATATTTCCAACTTCATAAAAGACATTCATTTTGTTTATTTTGAATTAACTGTCTCTAATTTTTCTTCATTTATTTGCTACACATTATTAAGGAAGAGAAATGCATATAATGTTAGTCAGGGGAAGTAACTCCTGATACCTTGTCTACAAAAAGTTAAATCAAATATGTTGAATAACACAATCATGTAAGATAAAACATAAAACTTCCTCTGGCACAATAAAAAGTACCTGATGACCGTTCCAGACAATGGATTGTTTAATCAATAAAGTGATACACCTGTATGCATAACTTCAGACCACTTGACCATTCTAACTGCAATAAATTTCGATCAATAACTATGTTATGATATAATCCAACAACTGGTCGATTTTGCAAATATACAAGTGACCACAATCAAGTAATAAAAAGTGAAAGATTTCAATTTAGAGGCAAATAATTCTCTAGACAACTTCAGACTTTTACAATATACATGTGAGACTCCCTCTCAGAGATCATGATGCAAATAAAAAAGCAAAAAACCACAAAAGAGCCACAGGGGGAAAAACTGCAAAATTTGCAGCTTTTTTCAATGTTTAATTCTGTCACAACTTTAACAACAAAACATGAACACAGCTTCAGGCAAGTAAAACAAGCAGCCTATTTACTGACACACAAAATTGATAGGTGTGCGAACAAGAATACACCCAATTCTCCAACTTCAAAACATTCCATCTCTTTATTAAATAAAATCCACCTTGATAAACATTTTATTTTAATACCGTCCATCATACAAATTTAACTTAGATCAGTTCTTCAAGTATCCAAATATTTTACTTCACTTTTTTTTAATGAGTAAAGAATTTAATACCATTGTCCACTTCTGACCACTAAACTCTGCAGCATTAGCTAATCACACAACATCTTCTCTTGAAAATGACAGTAACTATTTGCAGCGTTTTAGGTAAGAATCAACACATCCTCTTTCTAACAATGATCTGCTCTTTGACCATCAGTCAGTCATTGAACTTTCTCCTCCGAAGGTCTTAAAAGTCCAGTTTTGATGTATGACCTATCTTCTTTGAGTGTATACCGACTTTTGACCATCTACAGATCTATAAATTTAACACTTGTATGGAAATTGACCTATCACATTACAATATTGCTTACATCTTGTCAATGTCAAATCCCCTGAGGGCTGGAGACATTGTCAATAGTTGTCTAACCTGCTTCATTTCTGTTATCTTTTATCTCCCTTTATCAGCGCAATCAGTGTACCCCTGTCATAATTATTCGGTCAAGTGTTGACTAATCAAGACGACATTATTGATTATCAATAATAAATAAACAATACACCGGTGTCCTTTTATCTTGATATCCAAACAAAGAAAGCCTATTTTCAAATCTGATGATGATTAAATTCCATGAAGTTATACCTTTAAAGATATTTGCAATGGTAGGCTTGTTTTCAAATAAACACGTCTGTCCTAGGTGTGTACACAGGAAGTAAAAAGATTTAATACATCATCGTTTCTAAAAATGGAAAAAAGGCGGGCTGTTCTTCTACGCCTACAATCAGTGTAATGTCTGGCAGTCTTTGTGTTATTATATGACGGGGATTATATTTATTCTAACATGCCCATTCGGAAGAAAATCATAGACTTTTATCGACAACTGTCTGCAGAACTTGTACAGTGATGGCAAACAGCCAGGGGTAATTCCATGGGACAAACACATGGAAACAGCTTACTTCAGTCACAGACAAATAAAAACGCACAAACCAAAACAATCCAATCGCAAACTGGAAAAAAAACAGAGTAGCAATGTAATGTTGAAAACAGCTTACTCTGTAATATTTTCAAAATTGTGATCAGATAGAAACTCACAAAGTAGGCATTGTCTGGTAAACTGCATTATGTGCAATGTAAGCCTGGACTTGACATAAGTAAGTATGCTTGTTTTATTCATTTCTGTAAGCCAAACCTAAGAATAGTCTGTTTATTTTATACAAAGATTGAGCAATTAAAAATTATCAGTAGCTTGATTGTGACACATTATGTGATAGTAAACACATACATGATAGTAAACACATACATGATAGTGTACAGTGGTCCATTGATGACAGCTAAAGATGACAAGCATAGAATTATTTAAGCAGATCCGACCTAGTAATTGGATTGGATAAGTGCAGAACCTATACTTCACGATAATTATTTCTACCAGGACTGATCATCATAGACCCATAAAACTGATTGACATTTTACCGAGAAGTGGCCAGTAGGAAGTCTGCGGCTACGATCAATATGCAGTTTCCTGAATCCTCCGCAGACAACGTATCAGGTTGACACTCGTATAAAATATAGAGATGTACAGACTGTCACGGAAACAACCTTCACATGGGACGTACGTTTCTGCTGCACGCATCTCTTCACCAGTTTTTTCTAATATATCTCTTTTTAGGATATTAATGCATGAAATTTTAAACTGGCAGATTTACACAGGAGATTAAAGCATATACTTATACAGTTCAATAAGAGAAACTACTTTTTTTTTAAATAAACAAAACATAATGCCTGGAGTTGACATTATAGTCAAATCCTAACGAAAATTTTGCAGTAACTGACCTGCAGTGAAAGCTGAGAATGACCAGTTCTTAAAGTTTTTAAAACCCATAAAATTTAGGATTTAATGCTGTTCAAGGAAGCCAGCTGACCTTCCAGTTTCCAGTTGGCATAAATTATGATCTTAAAAGAACAGCTTCAGTCTGGTTTTATAAACAGATCGATGAAAGGAAGAAATTGGATGATATACCATAAAGTGCTATACAGTAGAAGATTGAATGACAGTGATGGTTGTTAATCTCCTTTTATCACTTATCTCATTAAGATCTGACCATGTGATTAATTCCCTGCTTGACAGCAGAATGAACAAGTCCCTTGACATGACAGCTGCCACATTTCTGCCATGTACAGTGCAGCAATGCATTATGCATGTAAGGCAGGTAAAAAATATTGCCCTTTTCACATTATGAACAGTGGCTTAATCAAAGTCAGTGATTTCAAATTATGCCATCGAGAATGAATGATAATTTAGAAAACCCTTTAACAAAGGGGCATAACTCCATCAAAATTGCAGCCATTCATTTAAATTTTGGTGAATTTATCAAGTATCAATATTGTTGAATTGTTCTCTCTGACCAGGGTCACATTGAAATGTTACACTCATTTGACCTCTGACCTACTTTTCAAATTGACTGCTGTATGGATGATCTATATGAAATTTGACCAATGTCTGCCTAAGTCGGATGTCATACAGTGGTGTCGGGACTGATCGCTGCTAGCAGGCAATAATTCAGATGCCTTAGTAACTTCACCATCATTCAAGGTATCTAGCACTTAGTCTAAAAAAATAAACCCTTATTTAGTATGTAACAGACTTCCAACACACCAACATTCTGATAATAGTAGGTCAGAAGGGAGACTCGATCCATTACACTAAACCAGTGAAATGTTAAGCTTCAACCTGCTGAATTTTCCTTTGAAACCAGTGTAGATCATGATCAGACCTATAACTAATGTGCTCCATTGTTTCAGATTCAGTCATTAAATATCAGATAGTTGTGCACAATTTTTTTGCAGATAAAATGCTCGAAAATTAAAGCAAAATTAATGGACCACCTTGATATACAACAAACCTTTTGCATAAGAGACATGATGAGATAAAGAATTGAATGCAACAGAATTGAATGCAACAGAACAGAATAGAACAGAAACAGAACCAAACAAAACCTGAATCAAAACCTTTTCCTCTCCAGACGTGAGGTTATTTTATTACAACATCAAAGTTTTTGAACAGCGTAATCCAATTTTCTAAAAGAAGAATCTAAATCCCTCCATAAGAATGAAAGAAACTTTCAGAAAGTTAGAAACATCCTTTTTTATCCCCACAAATATGATAAGCCTTATCTAACACTGTATAATATAACGAAGTTACGATACTAAAATATTAGTAAATTATTAAAGGAGATTTTAAGATTACTTTTATGTTAATCTGAAATTAATCCCGACCCATTTAATCTGTGTACTTAGATGGTCTAATTACTTGCATTAATTAATACAATAGTAATTCCTAGTGCATGTAATTAGTTGTTATAAATTGGTTACATGATAAAAGACTTCAACGAACCTTTATCACCCCTGCCAATAATGTCAACACAAAAAATTGGTTAAATTCCTTACAGATAGGCAAAAATTATCTACTAGTTGATCTACATATCTTTCTTATCAATTCGCTCTTTTAAATAAAAATCTTTTCTTAAATTCACAACATTTAAAGAGAATTAACAACACTAAATAGCTCTGCACAATTAGTAATCACTTCAAATCTTAATATCATACTGTTATTTATTACTATCCAGTATTATCACCATGCGAATTATATCCGGACGCTTTGTCCAGCACTTGTATCTGCATGTCCGTACATTAGTACATTCAGTATTCTCAAGTTGCTGGCCTCCGTCCACCTTTAAATAACTATCCAAATACCTCCTTGTGCAAACCACTCCAGTTCAATGAAAAATTCTGTACAGTTACTCATTTGGAAAAAGATAATCAGCCCGCCATCTCTGATATGGCTATAAACTATCAGGATATAGGCTAAACTATCTACTGCAATCTCTCCGATGTTCCCTTCACATGCAACCAATGTTAAAAACAAAAACCTGATCACCTTTTCAAATGCAATGAAATATAATCAACTGCGAAAAAAAGTTTTGTAAGATAAAATCTGATCCTTAGTTTAAAATTCACTTGATAAAGTTTAAAATTCCCTACCTAAAGAAATATCTTGAGACAACTGAGGTACAATTTTGGTAAATCAATTTCATTTGATATTTTACAATACTTGTACTTAAAACAAAACAGCAAGAGAGAGGGAGAGAGCTACTGAAGCCGATGAAGACTACAGTGCTGACAGCAGCCTGACCTTAAACCTCAAGACAAGGGACTAGAATCTTGGCAGATATTACCTGAATTATCTCCCCATGCATGACAGTATAAGAACTGACTCCTAGTCTGCAAGTCTTGAGCATGCTACCTCAATTATGTGCAGTAAGTGACTCCTTCTTCAACTTTTATTAGACCCGATTGGCCTCACTCACCTTATCTTATGGACCACATCTCTCTCTGTATCAGTGTACTTAGTTAAGATAAGATCATACATTAAAGTGTTTTTTGCATCCATAAAAACATCTCCTATTATCATCATTGACGCCGCGATGAATCGCGGCGTCAGTATTGAATAGGTTTCAATTTTGGACCATGGGGTTGCATAATCAAATAGGGAGCAGCCAACATTATTATTGTAAATCTAAACTATGTTCTATGTATGAAAAATGACTTTTATGAATCATTAAATTGTATTAAGTCATTAAAAAACAATACAATACAAAATACACATGTCTCCTTCCCTTATTTCAAAACTTTGGACACATTTAATGAGATTTAATAACTTTTCCACAAACTCGTAGACCACGGGTTTTTATAGCTTTGTTTACGGACCTTACGACCCGATTCATCAAAGCTCAGAAAAAAAGATTCGGAAGATGTTTTGCTATCTTAAAACACTCAGATAATAGAATACATGGCGCCAACGTGAAAAATCAATGAAAACCCATTTTAATTACTACATATTAGACTTTAATATTGAAACGTAAAGAAAAACCGTTCACCCAACTATGCAATACGTAGGGCCCTAACGGAATTCCATTCCATCATTTGTAAACAAAAACAATAATCAGCCAATGGAAGTTCTGTAAAATGTATACGTCACAGCATAATTAATCAGTGGTTTCGTCTCTTTCCGCCATATTGCTGGAGTGTATAATGCTTCGGGAATAGAAAGAAAGAAAAACCACATTACCAGCTACAGGGAGGGAGGGGCAGGTATATCTGTTTTACAGATAGTTCTTTTTCACAATATTTAGACCCGGTGTAAATTATATTTGCACAGGTTTTTGCCTCTGCTTCCTATTAACCGACCTGTGATTCAGTGAAATTGTGGGAGGAGCCATGGTTATAAATAGTTTTGTGTATCAGTTCCTTGGTATCTAAAAATAGCCAGTGTAAAATTAGCATCCGAAAATAATTAATGTTGTGAGAAAAGAGGTATTTAATTATCACAATAGACAAACAATATGGAAGTTACATAAGGGTTTAGTATTATGCTAATTACTAATAAAAACTTAATTTTTATAAATCAGTTTCATAAACAAAAAGGATTTACAGCTAAATACACAGAGGCACGGACCAGTATTACTGATTACCGAAAACAACTTTTTACCGAAACAACCAAAAACAAATGAGATTACCGGAAACAAGTCTTAATTCAATAGTTTTTATGTTAAATACACTTTTATTATTCTAAATGATAAAAATTAATGTATTTGTTGAATATGTGTAATTTTAGAATGATAGGTTAGGTTTTAAGCAAATTAGTTCGATGTAACTTAGGTGTACTTTATGTTGTAACGATTACCTCCCTTAGACGGTATTAAAACCCAAAATCATTGCAATCACGGACCTATATACACATGTGTATAGGTCCGTTCTCTATTAGAAAAAAGTATTACTTTTCTTTTTTGTATTTAAATAGTTCGATAAATTTTAGCGATATTTTTTGTTCAAGTTCTTTGACAGTTTAACAACTTATGTGCATTTCCAGTTACGAAAATTCCCATGAGTGAATGAAAAAAACAACAGAAACTAGAAAATCATTTAAAATCTTTTTATTTGCATGTATCATTACAAGGATGAATAAAACAAATAACATAATTAACATAATGTGTATATAGGTCCGTGACAGAGGTAATGATCATTTTATGTAGTAAAAAAGGGTTCGCTGATGTTAACCACGCACATTTTATAATAGAAACCTGCCCCAGTGCCCATCTCCCAGCCATGCTTCAAAACATGCGCGGCGTCTTTGATGCCTTGCATCAAAATTCGTCTTGTTTCCTTCCTGTATGAAGCAAGGTGATAACAACTACAAGATGCAAGGAAATTCTATAAAAAAAAATAATCATGGACTATTGCAAGAAGAACAATATTTTCTTGATATTGAACAGTCTGTCTGTCACATTTATCACATTGTATTGTGTGGGAGGCCAATCATAGTCTGTCTTAGATAAATGCAGATAAATTAGGCTTCTTTCCTTAATACAGAATGATGTTTTTTTAAAACTAAGAGCCCTGTTAGAATGAATTATTTTTAATCAAAACTAAGTGCCCTTTAAAAATGATTTATTTTAAATTTATTTTAAATCAAAACTGAATGCCCTTTTAGAATTATTCATTTTTGCTAAAAACTAATTGCCTTTTAAGAATGATTCATTTTGATTCAAAATTAAATACCCTTATAGGAGTGCTCTTACACAATAATTCATTTTTATTCAAACTAAGTGCCCTTTCAGAATGAATCATTTTCTTTCAAAATTAAGCCACCTTTTAGAATTATTAATTTTCATTCAAATTAAGAGTAATAAGTATTCTTTTTTAAGAATTATTCATATTTGTTCAAAACTGAGTGCCTTTTTAGAATGATTTATTTTCTTTCATACGAAGTGTCCTTTAAGAAAAATTCATCACAAATTTTGTTCAAACTAAGTGCCCTTTTAAAATGATTCTTTGTTCAAATTAAGTGCGCTTTTAGAATAATTCATTATTTTTCAAAACTAAGGGCGCCTTTTCAGAATAATTCATTTTTCTTTTCAAAACAAACGTGCACTTTAAAAAAAAAAATTCAAAACAAAGTGCCATTTCTAAATGATTCTTTTTTTCTTTTCAAAACTAAGTGCCCTTTTAGAATAATTCATTTTTTTTTTTCAAAACAAAGTGTCTTTGCAGAATAATTCATTATTTTTCAAAACTAAGTGCCCTTTCAGAATGATTTTTTTTTTTCAAAACAAAGTGCCTTTTCAGAATGATTCTTTTTTTTTTCAAAACAAAGTGTCTTTTAAGAATAATTCATTATTTTTCAAAACTAAGTGCCCTTTCAGAATGATTTTTTTTTCAAAACAAAGTGCCCTTTCAGAATGATTCTTTTTTTTTCAAAACTAAGTGCCCTTTTAGAATAATTCATTTTTTTTTCAAAACTAAGTGCCCTTTTAGAATAATTCATTTTTTTTCTCAAAACAAAGTGCCTTTTCAGAATAATTCATTATTTTTCAAAACTAAGTGCCCTTTCAGAATGATTCTTTTTCTTTTTTTTCAAAACTAAGTGCCCTTTTAGAATAATTCATTTTTTTTCTCAAAACAAAGTGCCTTTTCAGAATAATTCATTATTTTTCAAAACTAAGTGCCCTTTCAGAATAATTCGTTTTCATTCAAAATTGGTGCCTTTAATAATGATTCATTTTCGCTCAAAACTACGTGCCCTTTCGGCATGAGTGACAATTTTTTTTAAAACTAAAGTGCCCTTTTATATTGTTCAAAACTAAGTGCCTTTTTAGAATGATCCATTTTCATTGGAAACTAGGTAAAAGCTCTTATAAAATGATTCATTTTCATTGGAAACAAAAAGCTCTTAAGAATAATTCATTTTCATTGGAAACAAAAAGCTCTTTTAGAGTGATTCATTTTTGTTGCAGGATAATTATAAGTGCCTTTATAAATTGCACTATCATGTAATAACAGTTTGATGGAACAATTTTCTGCATCATCACCTATCAATATGGAACAACTGATAAGCCTTCTCTTGCAAAGTACTGGCCAATATTATCACTGCTATGATATGATACACCTGTATGATTTCATAACATGATGAAACATTAGAAATCTTTATCAACTATCAGATAAACACTTAAATAAATAACTGCCAATAAAAAAACTTACTTAACGAAGACACGGACAAAGAAGCTACTCAGACTCCAAATCATTTCTCAGAACTGAATTTGAACTTAAAAAGGCTTCACTCTTCACATTTTCTGATGAAGACTTAAACCATGCACTGCAATAATTATGCCCAACAAATAAATGAGCCTCAATATGTAAAGACCACTATTGCAACCAGAACTGACCCTGATCAGCTTCCATTGTAGCTACTTGTATCAATAAAAAACAGACTGACTGAGTAACAATATCAATATTTGGACACTTTCAATTATTGTCTTCAAATAGTTGCATTCTTTTCCAATGAAAGGAAAATTAATCCAAGATCTAAATAGCAAAACTGTATTATCCTTCTTAGGTTCCTGTGATCCACAGAGAATATACATCCTTTGAGGGAAGCCGAGTTCTTTAACAATAACTCAGACTTAAAACAGAACGGCCAATATGGCCCTATATCGCTCACCTGTGACTTATGACATTATGTGACCAAACTTCAACTCTAAACTATATATCATAAACACAAACATTCTGTTTGACCTTGACAAGGCAAACCTTCTTTCCAATTTCCATGATGATTGGGTTGTAAATGTCACCTGTATGGCATACACAATGTTTTTAACCAGGTTACCTAGTTTTTAACCTCAAATTACCCATATTCATACTCAACCTAAATTTCATCAAGACAATCATACTGACAAAGTTTCATGAAGAAAGAATGAAAAATGCAACCTCTCTTGAATGCACATGGTTTTTCTATGATTTGACCCCGTGATCTAGTTCTTTAACAATAACTCAGACTTAAAACAAGACGGCCAATATGGCCCTATATCGCTCACCTGTGACTTATGACATTATGTGACCAAACTTCAACTCTAAACTATATATCATAAACACAAACATTCTGTTTGACCTTGACAAGGCAAACCTTCTTTCCAATTTCCATGATGATTGGGTTGTAAATGTCACCTGTATGGCATACACAATGTTTTTAACCAGGTTACCTAGTTTTTAACCTCAAATTACCCATATTAATACTCAACCTAAATTTCATCAAGACAATCATACTGACAAAGTTTCATGAAGAAAGAATGAAAAATGCAACCTCTATTGAATGCACATGGTTTTTCTATGATTTGACCCCGTGATCTAGTTTTTGACCCTACATGACCCATGTTTGAACTTGACCTAGATTTCATCAAGGCAATCGTACTGAACAAGTTTCATGAAGGTCCAATGAAAAGTGCAACCTCTGTAGCATACACATGGGTTTTCTCTGATTTGACCAGATGACCTAGATTTTGACCCTAGATGAGCCATGTTCAAACTCGACCTAGATTTCATCAAAGCAATTATACTGACCAAGTTTCATGAAGATCCAATGAAAAATGCAACCTCTGTCACATACACAAGGTTATAAGTGCAGACAGACAGTGGAGATGACAGACAATCAGACAGACAGACAACGGACATTAGATGATCACAATATCTCACCTAAGCACTTTGTGCTCAGGTGAGCTCATAAAATAGAGATGATGTTCCTAAACCATTTAAAGAAACACAGTCCCTAAACTTATGAAAACTGTTAGATAATATGCAAAACTGGCGCGCACATTTCACAGTACAAAACGGGTGCGCAAATTTCACAGGTTTAACACAGATAAGAACACTGCTACAAGCTTGTCTTATTTGTAAATGTCTTTTTATGTTAATGTAATGTTTCGAAGGTCACATTGTAGAAAGAATATGTAATTTTAACATAACTTAAAAGTTTCACTTTCAGTTCATTAATATGTATAATAATATAACATATTAATTATATATAACAGAATTTACTGAGCACTTGTAAGTCCAACCACAGACTTCAACCTCACTGCCGAAAACATATACTTCAATATCAAGTACTGTGAGTCCATCAACAATTGAATTCCGGGAGTATATTATTTTGACCATGTTATAGATCAATCGTCGATACATTATATATCATCTTTTCTATGGTATTCTATCAATAATATATATAATACAGTCTAACAGAAATGTCCGACCATAGAGGATGGAAAACACTCTCCCTTGCCAAATGAAGCACATTAGCATTTTTTTCCAGCGCAATTACAAAATAGCTGAAAATGACATAATATAATCCGTTCAGTATTCTTAACTTTTGGTGTTGGACAGGTAGTAATAACTCCAAGAGACAGAATGGCATGCAATGATCCATGTGACTTGTAAAACCTATTCAGTAAATTATCATAAACTTATACAGACATTTCGGACATTTCCAAATCCGGGGCTTTGATGGTTCAGATGAACTGTATGAAACTGATTGTCCCCCATACATTACTATCTAATGACCCATTAAATGATTAAGTGTCCAATTTAATACACAGTATCGAATCTTTATATACATGACAATGACACTAAATGACCATCTGTGCCAAAGAAGACCTCCCCATTAATGTACAATTTCACATCTACTGAATATCCCAAGTGATTAATGTTAAACATCAAAGAAGGAACACTACTGAATTGTAAAGGTTTGTCACATCTATGACAAAAAAAATAACACCACACTTAAAATTTCCAAGATCAAACACTGATTAACACTCCTGTACAAACATTTATCTTTCTTTTATGTATAATAAATTAAACCATATTAAACCAAATTGTAAGTTTCACTCCACAACGAATAAAAAAAAAAAATATTTCCAAAAGCTACTTGGTTGCCACTGGTTCACTAAGGGATTTCTGCTCGAAAAAACACACTGCGCTTATATTCCTACTGTTTCGAAACATGTAAACCAATGTATTGCCTTAATTTAATCTGACGAACACAGCAAATTTTATGATGCTCAAAGCCTGTATAACATGGTAAAAAGCATGCTAGACACTATCGCACATTCAACTGTCCACATACAAAGCAGAGGAAATCTGCTATAAACCACACTTTTGTACAGTCGATATCTGCCGATAATTGAGCCATAAATGGTCAGATACAAAGCTACGTTTTTTTTCTCTTTGATTAACAAAAACTTGTAAATTGCCTGTAAAATTGTACAATAAATCCCATGACTGCACACATGAGCCGGCCACTACAAATTTAAACACTTGATTGTTTGTAAATTGATGGCTGTCATTTACAATGTAAAACTCGAGATCTACTTCATTCATTTTTGTCAACTGTCCTCTGCTTTTCTTATTTGCAATTTTGATTGTATCTTTGAACCTAAGTTTCTCAAAGAATGTTTCACATGATAGATTCTTTTTCTTTTTTTATATACTGGTGCAATAAAGTAAAAGCAAATTGCATAATCTATTTATCCAATCAAAAATTAATCCCAATCAATTAAATAATGATAAAGAATGTGCATCTCTGCGCAGTGCTCTCCAAATGGTAAATCTTTTTTTCCCCAGATAAATAAACGATGTTAATGGATGTTTTTAAGTAATTATCTGCTATTGACTGTTTAGAAGTTAATTAACTATGTAACTGGTTTAGATTTTTTGCTGACGTTTCACAATAAACACCAGGCATCATGTCTATCTCTGTTTAGTGCAATTAAAAGAATTTACCATGCTACACATCTCAGTACTAACAGATCTTTTACCAATGCTATACCCATCTTTATAAATAACAGCTAGATCAGTAATAAAGTGAATTTACATTTTTTATTGATTTTTTTCGATTTAAATAACACTTAGCAATATTATCTTTTTATATTCTTATTTATATATTAAGTACTAATATGAACAGTAGATAAATACAGATAGGTCATTAAGGAATTGACAGGTTGACCAGTGTCACTGTAGAAGACAGGATACACATTGACAATTATAGCTTTCTGAAAAAGCTACCAGAAAAACACCTCATTTAAAACACATCATTCTACAAAAACTAACTTTCATAATTCATTTTTGATACAATAATTATTATATCAAAGTACATGCAATTACAAATCTGATTCACAGGTGAAGCGTACCTGGGACCCAAACAGTGACAATGTTAGATAAAAATTGCCTAATGACTATATATCAATAAGAAGGTAAACAACATCAGGACGCAGAAAAACCCAGTTTCAGCTTCAATTACTTCATACAGAATAGTGCATATTTATCAAAACTCATGCTGATACTATCTTTCTTTACAAGAAAATATTTATTTTTTTACGTAAAGATCAACGCTTCTTGTCCAAATTAGGAAACCTTTTGTCAATCGCAGCTCCGAATAGCTTTTCATCAAATTTTTAACCATTTTGTCAACTCTGGGAAAAAGATCTCACACATTTATTTCTCTATTTTCCAGTGTGCAAACGTCCCTTTGGACTATTTATATATAACGACACCTAACTGCATAACTAGAGAACAAAGTATTTCATAGATTCATGTACTTAGTTGCCATGTGTAACCTAAACTACGTAAGAAACCTTGCCATCAATACTAATATAAACATGGTATTTCCCATTATCAGTTATGGCTGCATGTATACTTTTTACAAAATATCATTCAATGAAAATATAATGTATACTGTATTAACTGGATTCGTATTAAAACTGCAAAGCATTGTTGAAATGAATTAATTCCTAAATCATATTTGGCAGAAAGTTTAGTGATTTCTTAATATTTGGATGACAACAAAAGCGAAATGTTTAAAAACTTTTAAAAGGGGAGAATTCAGATAGTTAGAAGTGTGTTACATTTATTCAGGTCTGACGAAAAAGTCAAAAAATCGAGATTATCAGTCGCTATTTCAAAACGGATTGCTATTGGGCTCATGAAGTATTCTTATGGACAGATAAACACTTATTCATACTAAATGCAATCGGTTTTAACAAATAGCATTATTCTAGATGAAGTAATTAAGGCTGAAAAAGGGCGATTCACACTTAAACGGTGTTGTTTACCTTCTTACTTGATATAGGGTTAGCAAGTAAGATATTTTGAACTAAAAAATCACTGTAAAGGATCCATGGTGACACTACACTCACCTGTGATCTGATTCACTTGAAGGCTCTATGGATTTTAAATAATACAATTTTATAACAACAACATTTCCGTAATTACGTTAAACTGCTTAATTGTACTAAATGTGAAGAAGCCGTAGATTCAGTTTCCCTTTCATACCGGAAACTGCAACTGCAACACTGACTCATAGCAGATAACTATCTTTCTTTACAAGAAAATATTTATTTTTGTTACATAAAGATCAACTGCTTCTTTTGTCAAAGTTAGGAAACATTTTGTCAATTACAAGCAGCTCCAGAATACCTTTTCATCAAATTTTCAACCATGTTGTAACTCTGGGAAAAAGGAATTACAATGTATTTTCTGTTCAGACGCTCAAATCCCTTTCAATTATTTATATATTTAAACACCTAATGTGAGATCAGACAGAGAACAAAGTATTTTAGTTCATTCGATTCAGTACTTAATTGCCATCTCATCCATAAAATACAGTAATAAACCTTGTCATCAATTCCTAAAATACATCATTACATTTCCACAACATTTATTTTTATTCCACTTTTAACAATAACTTTCCATTTTCACTGAGCAAATTTAATGTATTTTGCCGCCACATGAATATCAGTTTTTAATATCCACAGTGATTGTTGAACCATGCAATGAATTCCTAAATATTAATTTGGCAGAAATTTTAAGTGATTTCTTGAATGACAACAACAACAAAAGCAGAAGCAACAACAACAACAAATTTGGTGAGCACTTCACATAGTTGATGTTTGTTACATTTCTCAAATCCTGAATCTAAAACCACAGCTGTTTCAGGATTATGAAGCTGACTGTAGTAACAGGATTTCTATAACATACAGAATTTTCTTATGGACAGATGTCACTTCATTAACATACCTAAATAATCAGCTTGAACAAGAATTCATGAACAAATCAACAGAAAAAGAACATTCACACTTAAGTTTTATGACTGACTTGAGATCGAGCACTGTAAAATTTTCCAAACAAATCATAAAACGATCAATGCTGACAACCCGCTACGCTTAGAACTGATCGAGCGCCACACTGCTACTATAAAACTACATTTTCTGAAATAATACTCTATAGCACAAAAGACATTTTACTTTATATTACATTAAACTGTTTAAAGTTGTATTAAATCTGAATATTATCCTTGTAGTATCATTTATAATATCCTCTGTAAAATGAAACTTTATCCACCCTTATTTGCCAATCAGTAGAGGCTGATGTTACACTAACTACCAGACCGATATTACACTATCCTGTCATATTATCCAATTTCAAACACTAGTAGCCCTGTACTACAGCCCAAGATTTGTAAGATCTCAAAAATTGTGTCATCACTAAATAATATATGACCTATTGAACTCTTCTAGAATAAATAATAATAGCGTTTATGAATGAATCAATACGCGTTTCGTGCTGGAGACTCAACGCACTTACATGACGGAACTTAGGGTACGGCATTTTAAGTAGCTCAATCATTGTTCACAGTGCAATGACAAATTATACAATGGTGTCATGATAGTAAAGTGTCATGCAAAACAAATCAATATGATAATCTGGCAAAAATTATAGAAACAATGGGGAAATGGTAGGTGTAACGATCGTACAGTCTGTTGCTTCCTGAGAGTTGCCTAATACTTTTGAGAATTATAATTCATTTAGTACATTAGGAAGTCAGATTAGATCATCTATCAATAGGTTAGACTACCCCGTATAAAAATTTTACACATCGGAAAACATCCATATTATTCGGATAGAGAATGTCAAGGAGGCACGATAGTGTAGAGGGTGCATCAGCAGACAGATGGCATAATCCAAAGGTCGCAGGTTCGAAACTAGCAGAATTTGATCACAGACCTCCATGATCACCTATTTTTGGTATGAGAACTGGTCAGTCTGCGGGAAGCAGTTATTTTGAGTTGCTAATAAAAGTTAATACCCAATACCTTTAAAAAGTAAGGCTAAATGTAAATAAATATTAAAATTGTACTGTTTTAATTTCACATTCATTTCTTCATGAAGATGATACTAGTATTTTACAAAGAAACAACAAACAAGAATTTCACTTTCTCCACTTTTAAGCTTTTTTCAAACTTTCATGTGAAAAGTACACTAACATGAAAACACTAAAATTTTGAACTACCTAAGTCTGAATAATTACACAAAAATCAACAAAGCCAAACAATTTAGCTTTTAGCGGAATATCAACAATAGCATGTGAGAAACACAAGAGACTTTAAGCTCTGCTAAATGAAAATATTGACGGAGAGAATTCAATCAAGCTGATTTAATAAGAGGTCAACATTACACTTGTACTTCAACAAATAAAACCAAATTATATTCCCTCTGCTTTTCATTCGCTGAATCAACATAATAAGGGCTCAAATGGGTATGAAATTTCTATAAATAAATCAGCTCTTCAGATCATTTTTCTATGAGATTGGAACTGTCTTGTCACCTTATTAAAGTGAACACCAATCAATTTTACCATATTTGGAACTGACCTTTTGCCACTCTGGGTGCCTTGGGACAATGTTCCCAGAAAATTGACCATCAGTTTCATTGTCTCACAACTTGATTACAGTAATTGCTGTTCATTTCTATATAGATTTTTTGTTCTCTCCTTTTTCTCTAAAACGATAATCAAGCACATCTCTTTGACAATGACCAGAGACTCTAAGAACTGTGTCTGATCATAATTGATCTGCAAAGAGAGCCTAGAGGTATGGAACATTATTCTAATCTCAAATATTTTCTGGAATTTAATTAAAACCACGTCTTGGATTTAGTTTTATCAAGGGCCATAACAGTAATCTGTCAGTGACTCCTAAAGCCATCCCATAATCTTTCTCTTATTTATAATAATTAACCTAGCTCATAAATAACAACGTACCAAATTTGGTACAATCCTTTCAGACTGAAAATTTCTGACAAAAAGTAATCTAAATTCTACCCCAACAACCCTCTATTAATTTTGATGTCTTCTTTCATTGAAGTGTCTCATGCTGACAATGATGTGCTTCTTGGTGACAGACGGATTTCACTGCTCAGAAAATTAAACCTTGGGCAGACAAAAGGTCCCGGCAGTACATCTGTTTTCCTAGTTACAGTACCAGAAGAATCAATATTTCATGTAAATGTGCCTTTTTTCTCACCAGGTTGTTGTCAGAAAATATGATCTGATTGATGAAATAACAGCATGCAAAATTCATGTCAATGCACTCATTCTTAGGTTATTAATATTTTGCTATGTACAATAAAACCTGTCAACAAAGACCAGGTACTGCATGAAGCTACAACAATTTTTTTTGCTCTTTATTTTTACATATTCGTAATTAAGGTGCCAACTTACACAGGTTTATCTGTAATCTTGAACTAAGTTTATGCAGTGTTTCATCGACTTTCTAAGAACCATTAGCAACTCAAAATTTACTTTATCTTTGTGACTCAGAGTTGTTTAGCACATTTTATCATAGATCATGATATTGCACTAATATCATTTACACTGGAAGAAATACTGTACTGGTTCTAATAACTGTGCATACCAGCTAAAGTCCCGCCAAAAACTTGAGCCGTTTTCTGACACTTATCGTTTAAATTAGTTGTGGTCGCATTAAAATTTTATCATGTTTGTTGTTGTTGTTTCAATGGCCTGATTGGTCTGAGTTTAGTTTATACTAATTTATTTTAGCTCGATTATGAATAAAGCTTCAATGTAGCTTATTGAGTCACTCTCGAGTCCTCTTCCTGGAACCAGATGCCCATGTGTAACATATCGAGCCCGCCAACTGTTAAAAGAACTAACTCCTTACCAAGTAGAAATAGGTCGAAATACACCTAAATATTGGATGAGACATGCATGTTTTACAGAAAAGTGGTCTCGATTTTTCTCTATGGCCAGTAATAAAAAAGTTACAATATAAGCTATTTATAGTAACAACAAAAGGAATTAATTCTTAAAACAAGGGTAGCTCATGGTGGTGAACATTTGTACCAAGTGACATCAAAATCCCTCCATGCATGAAGAAGAAATGCTCTGGACAAAGATATCCTTGAGTTTGACCTTTAACCTCTAAGTGTGACCTTGATCTTAGACCTAGGGACCTGGTTCTTGAGTATGCCACTCAGTCTCATGGTGATAAACATTTGTGCCGAGTAACATCAAAATCCCTGCATGCATGAAAAAGAAATGCTCCGGACAAAGTCATTCTTGAATTATTCTTGTATCTGACCTTTGGCCTCTAAGTGTGACCTTGACCTTGAAACTAGGGACCTGGTTCTTACGCATGACACTCTATCTCATGATGGTAAACATTTGTACAATGGTGAACATTTTTACCAAGTGACATCAAAATCCCTCCATGCATGAAGTAGATTATGCTCCGGACAAAGTCATTCTTGAATTTGACCTTTAACCTCTAAGTGTGACCTTGACCCAGACCTAGGGACCTGGTTCTTGCACATAACACTCTGTCTCATGATTGTGAACATTTGTGTAAAGTTATTTAAGAATCCCTTGATCCATGAATAAGTTACAGCCCGGACAAATTAACTCCAACGGATGCATACACCGAACCACCATTTGGACTGTGAACTATATCGAGCGTTAACAAGAGGCTCCACAAAAACCAGTACTAGTGTCATATGAGGAAGTACGGTCGTGACCCCAGTGGGGCTCGAACCTGCAACCTCCGGGATGAGGGGCAGACACCTTAACCTCTACACCACCGTTCCCCCTGATTGGTCTTGGGCATGTCTAGTTTGCAATCCGCTGGGTAATTATCATGGTACTGTGAAGGTTCAAATCCTAAATTCTTCCTTGTAACAAATTTAAGCATATTAAAAAGAGTTTCCCCCAAACGGAAGTGAGAACTACAGTTCTTTAAAGTCCCAGCATCACTTTGAATTTACTGTTATTACAGATAGGATAATAATGTAACCAAGTTCTATTCACTTTAAAACAATGATGACATATTCAAGTCATTTCTTCACGAAAAAGATTTGCAGGGAAGTCTTCCTTATTTTCTTGCAATATCATTGCAAAGTGCTGTAAATATTTCTAACATATACAATATATCAATTTAAAAAGCAAAGTTAGAAATGTTTTAGGTACAATTAAATGTCATTTCTGCCAGTAAAATACTGAGAATTATATGTAATTGTGAATCTGGGACTAATAAACATATTTTAAGTGATTATGTCTCAAGTTTAAAAGATGTATGGAAAGTGCAAATATTGACTAAATCCCTCGGCTTCAAATGCAATAACTGCTGTAATGTAGTCACCTAAAAG
Organism: Saxidomus purpurata; assembly: GCA_022818135.1. Taxonomy (NCBI): domain Eukaryota; kingdom Metazoa; phylum Mollusca; class Bivalvia; order Venerida; family Veneridae; genus Saxidomus; species Saxidomus purpurata. Next base: position 37,669,496 of record JAFMSR010000011.1, read on the forward strand.
TAAACACCACAAGGCAAGAAGTTAATGCATTTTGAGTATCATCAGCTCATTTCAGTGTGTACACAGACAGCATTTACCAAAATAGCAAAGTAAACATCGAGTTGGACATCTTATAGAAGCAACATGGTATTCAAACAATATAACACATATGACGTGCTTTTAAATTTGAAGACAAGGTCAGCATGGTGCATTTTTTATAACCAGTACAGTACCCAAAATCCATCGATTAATGAATTTTATTTATCAGGCCTATGATAAATAAGACTTAAAGAGATTTTTTTAGCTACCAATTTTCTGATCATTGACTTATCTCTGAAATGCTTTGATGTATACTTCTGTTGTGATAATCCTTGATGATACTTTATGATAACCAACCTGATTTCATAACAACTGGACCACAGTACTACATAAACTAGGTAAGGGAGGTAACACTTCCAACAATTGCTACTACACAGACTGTAGTGCTTTCCCTTCCTTTACAAATGATGAACTTTCCATGAACATATTTTAAATGCTTGATCTTTTGCATTTCCAAATATAACACAAAATGCACTGCAAATGGCAAACAATCATTCATCATTAGATCTTTAAGGACAAATATCTTGCAACATATTTTATGAACTCAATAAAAGTTGGCTTTTCCTGAGAACTGCTGATATTACTGTAAAATATAAAAAAGTAATTCATGTAAATGGTCTTTTAAAAGTTCAAATCTACTGAAACTTGAGTGTAATATCGTTGTGAGTATAAAGAAATATTATCCTTGAATCTAATTCAGGCTTTCAAATCATGCATGCCAATTTAACAAGTCACTTAATTTTTGTTAACAATAAACTCTTTACTTTAAACATGATTTGTATCATAAAAATATATATTATGTATAATGTTTCATAAATGGAATTGTCCAAAACAAAACTATACTAAAAAAAATAGACTTTTGAGCTGTCCCTCCCAACTTCCTCTATATATAGAATTAATGCTTATATTGGAATATCTTTTTTCAAGGAAGATGCCGCCCAGACCTCCTTACTCCCAGAAAGGGTATGTGTCATAATCAACTGGAAGCAGTGTAACAGCTGTAAGCAGCATAACAACTGGAAGCAGTGTTACAACTGGAAGCAGTGTAACAACTGTAAGTAGTGCTGGAAATAGTGTTTAACTTGATGCAGCATAACAACTGGACACAGTGTAACAACTGGAAGTAGTGTAACAAGTGGATGCAGTGTAACAAATGGCCACATGTAACAACTGGAAGCAGTGTAACAACTTGAAGCAGTGATTATGTTACTAACTGGAAGCAGTGTAACAACTGGAAGTAGTGTAACAACTGGAAGTAGTGTAACAACTGGAAGCAGTGTACCAACTTGAAGCAGCGTAACATTTTCACTTCAAAGTGAGAGTAGCTAAGGGTCCACCTGTATAGCTAAGATTGTAACAAAGTTGTAGTGTATTCATTATCCTGTCAGACATGCATAGTACCCATTGATAAAGTTCTAGGAATTTATTTGTGTTGGCTTTCAAAATGTTATATTTCAACTATTATGACATAAAAAGCTGCTAATTTAGCACAATACTAAAATGTTTTTGGAATTGTGCTGATACAGATTTTTTGCCATAATCATCTGACCGCCAAAGATGTTACCTGAGTGTTTCTGACAATAGCCACACCACCCTGTAATGACCTATATCAGTAAACAGTAACCTATTTCTGCCAGCCTTTGTATATACAATGTCTATACATTTATATCTAACAAATCATCAACATATCAACTCTATCATTATGCCAAGTTTAATAATAACTTTCTCAGTCTCCCTTCAGACTAAAATATCCCCGGGGAATTATATATATCACTGCAATACAGAGTTTGAGATAAAAACTTAATTTGTCTACTTGAAAAGTAATTAAATGAGTGCTAACTACTTCATGTATGACCTAACTTTTTGTAACTCGGAAGTCCCTGAAAATACATCAGAAAAATACAGATTCTGAATCTTGGCATACCAGTATGTTCACCAAGATTTTTTAAATGCACAATATTAAAAACACTAAAATTTTTACATCTGAAATAATCATAAATACAGCAGTCAAGAAGTGAGTCGCCTCCAACCTGATTTCTTGTTAACTGATGTTTATTAAAACACAGATCTATCCTTAGAATTCATTTCATATTGAAGGCACTACCCTGGAAGTGAAGCATTAATGGTATGCAGTGACACACTTACACAAGGTCAAACCAGATGTTGACAGTATGTTTTGATAGCTGCCTGAAGACTACAACGTCAGGCTGCAACTTGATTGACTATTTTAGGTCTATATGTTCCCCTTGATAGTTTTCCATCATTTCATTGCCTTTACTCTTAATTGTTAAAGGATCAAAAAATTAATTAACCCTAATTCCACTCGCTTGAAGTGATTTTGCTTATTGTGTCATCTGCAGATCATGATCAGCCTGCACATTTATACAATCTGATCATAATCTGCACTATTTGCTTTCAATGAGTATATGAACATGATTAACGCTTCCCATAGATCAATCAATGATAGAGCTGAACAAGTCCATTTTAGATACCTAGCTTGGTACCTGCTGGCTGCTGACAAGGTGAAGTATGTACAAAGTAACTCAATCAGAATTATTTATGTTATTTTCATCAAAGGACAGATCTAAAAGCAGTATGCTCCCTGTTTATATAATTAGCAAGGTTAATTACTGTACACAGCTCATTACCAGGTGGGTCAAGTTACAGGATCATAGGTGAGTCTATAAATAGTTCAATCATTCAAACAGACTTTGCAGAGGCCAGAAAGTTCTTCTAGATTCTGCAAAGAAAAACTTGAAGCATCCACCACAGATACACCATCTCCCACCTGCCTATAAAATGATAACATCCCTAAAACAGTCATGTTACAGTTTTCAAAATAGGGGACTGTTCTAAAAAGATTACGCTGCAAAATTAATATACTCCTACTTTACTGTTTTCAAAATATCTTAAAAGAAGTAAACTGTGACTTTATTAGGGCTTTTAAAGGTAACTACAACTCTTGTCATGTTTAAAATCAACAAATCTGAACAACACCCTTGCCATAAAAACTATCTTATATTTAGTTTTCTTTTGTATAAAATCAGCCAGCCCTCAACTTTAAAATAGCTTTTTGTGTTACAACTTTAGTTTACACCAAGGAATATATAACATCAAAACAAAATTACAAAATTTACTTTTTGGCAAAGATTTCTATGATATCCCCCAGAGGATCACTGATGTAATGTGATGAGTTTCTCATCCTGTCTTCTTCAAAAAAGCAGTAATTTAAACCACAAATTTCATCAATTTCTAAACCAAACGGAAATACTCACCTTCTGACATTATGGTAAGGGGTCACAATTCTGTAAAAACATATGTTCCTAATTATTTTGAAGGTCAAATTCTCACAAAAATTTTCATTTAAGTTTCTTTCAAACATGACTTACTATTTTTAAAGTTTAAAATTTACTATCAAAACTGCTTATTTAAGATAGAAAATTTCTATCAGATCTCTAGACTTTATTTAGCTATTTTATTATCTCCCTTCTATTTGGAAATGATGTAAAACATTTGTGTATTTCACTTAATTTTCAACAACATTTTCACTTTTTAGATTCAGCTAGAAGATAATATATTTATAACTGACTAGACAAACAAGTATTTTTCTTACTCTCTCAATACATTAGCACCTCCTTTTCTTTCAAATACAGGATGATGAAAGGGGGGTAATCACATATTTGTTAATGCTGGAATTGAATTGTGTAGAATCATAGTTTTTTTATACAATATTTCAAAATCGTACTTCACATCCAAGATCTGAAAATTTACTATACTTAAACTTCTTTTTTTGTCCATGTTTGTGATATCTTTCTCGGATCAGCAATATTACGTTTGTGCTGTATGAGAAGAGTATCTGACTCCTGACCCGGATGTAGAAGGTATGAATCCCCTCCGCAGAATCTGACCCGGACCTACTCAATCCCATCTTTCAGTACGAGAAGTTGTCAGAAACTAGAGGAACCATTCATGTGGAATAGTTTTATGCCAGTGGCAAGAAGATAAGTCTACATTCAATGCAAATCTATACTAAATTTGAAATAGTCAATTGATTTCCTCAAATAGCAACAGTCAGACTTAACGATATTCTATTTATAAACCTTGACACTTTATAAGGTCCAATCCAAATGACCATTTTTCAAGCAAATAGAAACAGTATCAGATATTTTCTGTAAATGGAGAACATAAAGTGATCAAACCAACCAGAAGCTCCGACTTAATTGTATCTTCCAGAAGGATCAATTTAGACGTGTTTACTGACAGTGGCCGTTCAATCAAATAGCTTTTACACCAGCCTTTCTCATTCTCGCTTTCATTTTGCGACTAAAGTGAACCATAAGAAAAGCAATAAGAAACAAACGAAGCTTATAATGCAATTATTTCAAAGAAAATATTTGCGTTCTCCGATTGACAAATAAATGAGCTAGGTCTGGGAATGGGCATTTCTTCCGGGGTTACGTTAAAAGAGACAATAATATAGCGTAGAAAAGAAGAACGTGTCACTGTCACAGACTTACTGTCACTTTAATAATCATGCCACATTAAATATGTCTTCTTAATGAACACTTTCAAAGCAAAACAACACCAACATTCGGCCTCTCAAATTAGGTCACCATTATTCTAGATTGACCAATAATCCCTCAGCATTTTGTCACTTATTATTCACGGTGGACAATCACGTGATCGTAATACGTCATTTTGTTCGTCCGCAAAGAAGATTTTATCAACAAAAGTCCTCGACTGACATCTTCAAGTGAACGTAAGTTTTTCATTTCTCAACCGATTTCTGTCCGATTTGTCGCAGGCAAAGGGGAAAACAGTACTCTGTCCCCGGTTGAAAACAGTTTTCTTGTAATAAACCGTGCTTTTGCAAACATTGGGGAAAACCTTTGCAACAACGCCTGAATTCAACGGTTTGTCCGCAAAGAATATTTCAATTTCGGCGTGTATTTGGAGAAATCCACTTTTAGTGCATTGTATTCACAACGAAACTTATTCCGTTGTCATTTCACTGCAAATACACAGATTTCAGGTCAATTCAGTGCCTCAGAATAAGATAAAAATATTCTGTTTGTAAAAATGGCTAAACCGGAAGGCACAAAATTAATGCTAATGCTTCCCTGGGCCATTTCCTTGGAGGGGTTTGTTGGAGGTGTATGATTCAGTTTAACATCTGGAAAAGACTTTCATACATAAGTATAGTTACATAATGTTGATATATCTATGTATTGACCCGAAAAGTTATTAAAAACGGAATTGGTTTGCAAAATTAAAATTGTATAGAACCTATGCTATGTTGTTTCTTTATAATATACTTTCTCTGTCAATTTTTAGCTCACCTGGCCAGGGCGGGTGAGCTTTTCTGATCGATGATTGTCCGTCGTCCGTCAACATTTCGATTCAAACGACATCTGACCTCTTGTATTATTGGCAATTGATATACAGATGACCGATATAGAGCCCTCTTCGCCCTCTTTGTATTATAATAATAATAATAATAATAGTAATAACAATCATGATAATAATTTTAATAATAAGTGCTATTCTCATTACTTATAGAGATCATATGTTCGACGACAAAGGTGAGGGAGGCGAAGGCTACTTAACTCAAAAGATTGCCAAAATTGAAGAGGATAGGAATGCAGTAGCTAGGGGGTCACTTGGAGTGCGATGGGAATCAGCGAGGAGGAATGAGAGTAAGATGCTTCCAACCTACAGACTCGGCATAGACCTGAAGAACTGTTAAATTGAAGAAAAGGCGTACTGTTATCTGATAATTGATACGAATTGCAGAATTTTCATTTCTTCACTTATTATGTTTATATTTACATATAATGTGTACGACCTTCAGGTCTTGATTAATTGCGATTTTCTAGCAGAGATAACCGATATGTTTAGAGTTACAGACTCTTCATGTGTCAAAATTACTGTATTTAACTAGGTTTACACTCTAGCGGCCACTTCAATGGTATAAAGGTTAAGACTGGTGACATGTTAAACCTCAATTTATCAATGACTCAAACACATTGTATTTCTGTAATTGTATTACGTATATCACAGTAATCAATACTTCAAATTGTAAATCAAATAAAAATCACAAAGGCAACTGTATTATTAAAAATGAGGTAACAATCACAATCACAACAATATGTAAATGAAATAATCGCATTATCTTTGTACAGTAACTAACTTTGTTACAGTTATTCTGATAAAAAGAAAGATAAGGGTGCATAAAGTAAAAAATAAAACACTTAAGCTTGAATCATCAAGAACATAACGTATTTTTGGGAAATGTTAAAAGTTATTTTCCATCAAACAGTAAATGACAGAACCTGAGTATGATTGGTTTGAGAATATAACAAAATATCTTATATCCATTGAGTAAAAATATACACTCGTATTGGTCATTACTTGAAAATGTAAGACGCTGGTGCATTATGAATGAAATAATCACATTTCTTTGTACAGTAACTAACTTGGTAATATTAACTTTGGAAATAAGAAAAGGTACCAAGCGGAAATAAATCACACGTAACATCATTCATCAAAAACAGTATCTATCTTTGTGGGGAAACGTTACAAGTTATTCTCCACTGAAAAGTGAATGGCATTATAAGAGGAATTTTGAAAAACGATTTAATGATAATACTAAAAGATGATAATAAACATGAGCGTAAAAAGTATTTTTGTTCTTATGTTGGCCTGCTCTGTGTGTAAGGCATACTATTTATCATTTTAAGTTGATATCTAAAACTACAGCTATTACTGAAGGTGCTGAATGCCCTCAGCCCCACCCCCTTCCTCTCTTACACCGCTGGGTCACAGCACATGAACATAAATGTAATAGTGTAGGGCTTTTCAATGGCGTTTACAACTAGACTTAGTACAATAACTCCTGTGAGGTTTCATTTCATTCTGGTCAAGAGAATGAAGCGCACAAAGGTTGTGTCTACAGACAGACGGACACGCTGAATCAAGACACCCCTTTACAACTTTGTTGTCGGAGGCGGGGTATAATATGATACCTTTGAAGCAGAATGAATTGACATCGTAAATAAAAAGCATTACACATAGCCAAAGAAATTGATAATGTCTGGACACAGCATCTGAAGTCTGCGAGTGATTTAAACCACGTTAAATCTTGGGCCCCTATTAATTTTTTATTTCGGCAGTTTGTGTAGATGTTATAAATCCAGAACAGTTCCATATTCAGTAATAAGCAGTGTATATGTTCTTGATAAGTATATCAAAATATATGACACAAACACTGTCACCGATGATGGAAATACATTGAAGCACAGCTTCCTGCCAACATTGTTCTTTCAGCATGAATGAACAAAGAACATGTGTGACCCTTTTATTAATGTTTCTGTTTCATATGTCTTGTCAACGAACTGGCGTGCTTGTACGCTGCATGGCAAATACGGCATCTTTGCTGCTTTTCGTCACTGTGTGTTGCCATATGTGATCTTAGCCGTGAATGTTTATCTGCTTTCAACCCACACACGACAGGAAAATCTCTTTTCATTTTTCTCGTTTCTTTCATGTTCATTTAGGTCAGACTTGGTTGAAAACTTCTTTTGACACTTGGAACAGGAAAACAGTTTCTCTTCGCCATGGACACTGCAGCTGAAACGGTTATTTGAGGCGTTAACAAAAGAAAATATCATTTCATTTAAAGAGGCGTTTTAAAAAATGTCTTTAATGTTAACTATATAGTTTTACTATATACTTTGCCACTCGCTAACTTAATAAAGTCTACGAACAACAAAACAACCATACTGTAAAGAACAGCAGTCAATACTACAATCAGTTGCTTTTGAGTTAAATGTATTTCATTCAAATACAGGCGGGCAGTTTACCTAAACATCGTTCTTCGGTTATGAGACCAGAACAACATCCATACCCTCAGTAAGAAACTTTCTGGCATAGTCAGGAAGGTAACAGGACTCGAATCAATGACCCTCAATCAGTGATTGGTTTTATGATTAAAAGTCAGCTACTGAACCACCCGATCTAACTGGCCGTTTGATCGCCAGTATCAGGTTGGTAAAAATTTCGAGCACTCTTGCATTGGAATTTTAACCCTGTAAAGCAATCCTACACGTTTGATTCAACAACTGCATCACAGCAGCATAAGCTTACTGGAACACATTTCAAGTTCGGCAGTCTAGCAAAAAGTCTATAAGCATGCAATAACCGCGGTTATAATATGTAAAGTAGTAAAAAACAAAAAAGTCATCATGAAATATCTTTTAGAAAAGATAATAGGCGTTGATTCGAGGTACATTTTATTATATACATGTACATAGACATCGTTCCTATGAAAGTTATCAATGAAGTGATTGAATATGCAACCTATCTTTAGATCGGCAGCTGCATCATTTATGCAATTACGTGATAAAGAGGATCGTATACAAATTCCATTCACCCGATTCCATTTGTTTCCTTTGATTGGTTCAAAAGGTAGGTCGAAACCCAGCTTATTCAGCTCCGCCGAAAATATGAAACGGTGTGTTATGTGTTCAGTGAGGTAAAATAATAATTACTGATGATGTAAAGAGATATCACCTGTGTCTCTGAAGATCATGTCGTGAAGCAAACGATTTTCCGCAACAATGAAACGGTAAAGTCCCAGCGTGTCTTTTTTTGGTGTATATAGATTCCGTTTGTACCGAAACCTTTCCCGCAAGTCCCACAAAGGTGTGCTTGTTCTCCCCTTCTTGATTGTCCATGCTCCTGAAAGAAAGACAAACAACTATGGGGATTAGCATTAATTTTGTGCCTTTGCGGATTAGCATTTTTACAAACAGAATGTTTTATCTTTTTCTGAGGCACTGAATTGACCTGAAATTTGTGTATTTGCAGTGAAATGACAACGGAATAAGTTTCGTTTTGAATACAATGCACTAAAAGTGGATTTCTCCAAATACACTGTCGAATTGAAATATTCTTTGCGGACAAACCCGGTGGATTTCGGGGTTTTTTGCAAGGGTTTTCCTGAATGTGTTTGCAAAAGCACGGTTTATTACAAGAAAACTGTTTTCAACCGGGGACAGAGTACTGTTTTCCCATTTGCCTGCACAAATCGGACAGAAATCGGGTTGAGAAATGAAAACTTACTTACGTTCACTTGAAGATGTCAGTCGAGGACTTTTGTTGATAAAATCTTCTTTGCGGACGAACAAAATGACGTATTACGATCACGTGATTGTCCACCGTGTTATTGCACCTACTCAAGCAACCAGGGGCCTGCATGCTCAGGTTGGTAAAAAAAAAACAAGTTTATAATCAAAATTACTCCTATCCTCTTTCATACCAGCTGACTGAGAGGTTACTAAACTTGAATGAAATGTCTAGATACTAAGGGAGAAGAGGAAAATCCATTTGATATCACTTTGCATACCTGTACCACCATGATGAAGCATTGACAGATCAGGTACCTAGCAAGAAAACAACTCACATTTTTTCATCGCCACAAAAGAAGGCATTTCAAACATCCAACCTTTAAAGTCTTTGGACTAGCTTTTCAATGACCATCTTATTAAATCCTTATAATCTTTCTGACTGAAAATGAGTTTGCCTTTACAAACAGTGAAGATCATGATCAGCAGGCACATCCATGCAGTCTGATCATGATCTGCAATGTGGCCAGTATATTTTAGGGCACTACTTTGATTTTATTATTATTGGTACAGTCCAACTTAAAAGGAATCTACTCCATTTTAGAAATTTATTGAAGTAACAGACTAACAGTTTAGCACCTCAACTTTAACTGCCCCTTGGATAAGCAAGAGCACACAATGGACAACAAATGACACTTTTTGTGATAAAAGAGCCCACAATGGACAACAGACAACAGTCTTTGTAGCAAAACAGT